>VYZQ01065368.1:19266-55908 GCA_013400655.1 Mystacornis crossleyi
TGAGGTCCGGGTATACTCTGACTCTTGGATATTGCTGAAGCACTGCAAATTTTATGAAAAAGAGAAATAGAAAAGATAAGGTGTCATTGTCAAGATTATTTTCTTTCTCTGTCTTCTTTTTCTTTTTGTTTTTCTTTCAGTCTTTTTGTTTTTTTGTCTCTTTTCTTTTCTTACTCCAGCAGCTACAGGAAAAATCCTTGAAAACATGAATCTAAAGTGACTTAGAAACAAAACGAATAAGAACATCGAATTTATACCTATTACTTTTTTTTACCTTAAAGCTGATCAAAGTTATTTTATAAGCCCAGTCTGAAAGGCTGGAGGAGCTTGGCAGCTGCACCACATTTACAGATGAGCATAAGTGGGACTAGTTTTTTGTTACCTATGTTGAAAGCCTAGTTGAGCTCAAAGTCATTCATTGGGATTTTCTAAATGCTGCTAGTAATGCCTAGTTTTCTGAAGTGTGACATTTAAAAAACTTGTTTTACTGTTTGTTTGCTTCCTACTTACTTAAAATACCACTGGAGATACCTAGGCCAATCAGTTTAACATTCTAGTTCTCATGAAGTACACCAGATTTGATATGCTTGAATTGTAAATGAATTCAGATGAAATAAGGGGAAAAGTTTCCAAAAGCAAAATAGTTTACCTTAAAATATACTTTTTTTTCTTGTGGCCATGAAACTTTTAAAAAACTTGAAAAAATTACCTCTGAAGATGCCACTCTAATAGTCATAATTTACTGTGGTCATTCTTATTTGGAATGTGTTTTTTTCAGGTGCTGTACTTCTAATTGTATCATAATTGATGGATGGATGTTCAACATACAATAGTTGTTGGCAGAAGTCCCAGTTGAGACTGGTTTAACTGGTGCAGTGCATACTGACTCAGAGCATGATGACTGTATCGTAATCATATCTGAATGCCATGGGCAAGGATGCTCAGAATCAAATATTTACAGCTATAGAATCAGAAAAATCTGTCAGGGAGGAGAAGTGGTGGGGTTTTGTCTTCAGGGTATTTCTGACAACTTTAACGAAAGCCTTTAGTTAGCTGGTGTTGCTGTCAGCCCTCGTTACACAACACTGCTGGCGCCTGTCGGAGGTGAGGTCTGAAGATGAATTAATATACAAGCTACATGTTACTCATTCTCTAGCAGAGGTCACTGGTAAGAGGATCCTGCATTACTGTGCTATTGGCAGCACACATTTTAATTCGGAAATAAAATGGAGGTGTAGTTCTTGGGAGGCTTTTCCTTGGTGTGTGTGGTTGTGAGGCCACCTCCCTCGTGTGCTGCTTGTTGACTTTTCCGGGTAGAGGATAATCACTAGATCATTTGTTCTGGAGGAGTACTGTCATTTAATGTGATTGTAATTAGGCAAGAACTAGGTTGACTCTGAGCCACCAAATTGCCCTAGTGTCTATTTTTTAACTTGGAGTGAGCACTTCTAGGCACCCTCTGGATTATCTCCCATAGCTCTTTAGGGTTTAAATAGCAACCACATCTAGTTAAAGCAAATAATGGAAAAAGTTGGTGTTCCATCCACTCTTGTTACTGACAGTTACCAAGATCCAGGAAACAGGTATTTGCACTTATATTTATTTATATGTGGTTTTGGCTTAACAGAGCAGTAAGGCTGAAATGGCCTTTTTGTTAAACATAGTGACTTTGGGATGCTTCTGCCATTTTGCATCAGAATAATTTGAGACTTCTCATTCTGGATGTGGGGTTTCTGTTATTGTTCTAATTGTTTTTTTTTCTTTTTCTGGCTAGTGCAGGGCATTTGGCATCATGATTCCTAATCCTAATTCTCCTGCTGACTGCTGATACAGTATTAAATAAGTTGCTTCACAGTTTTGTACTTCAGTTTGCTTTCAGAGCACCTTATGGTGGTGATTTAAGTGATTTTAGCTGTTACTTTACACTGAGATTCTGGATTAAAAAATGGTACATACTTTAATAATAACAAAGCAAAAGGATTGCCAATTGGTTGTTTTGATTTCATGGATTAAAGATGTACTTTAGCTTGTTCAAATTTGTAGACTTTGGGCTATTCACTGCTAATCTTGTTTCTTCACTTTATTGTTACTGGATTATCAGTGATTGCAAACAGGTGGAAATGTTGTATAAACAAGGCTGTGAGACTTGAAACTGTTCATCTGTTTGCATGGCTATATTTAAAGTCACTTTAAAATGATCAGTTCATTGAGGTGGAAAATTAGAACAAATCTTAACCAGTCTGAAAGTGCTCTTTTCATCAGACATGTTTGGACAGGCGATACGTGGTGTTTCCATGTACGGGGTAGCTCTGGAGGCTTTGCTGGCCATGGTCTGTCCTCGTGTGTCCAAGCAGCCTCCTTGGACCTATGTGGTGGCATGTGTGTGACAGAGGGCAGCGTGTGGCTCTCTCTGGTTTGTTTTAGTGCTTTAGACATTGGAGGAGGGAGGGGAAGTGTCAAGTCTGCAGAATGGGTGAGCTTATAAAAAAGCACTCCACTTGCCAAATTAATAATAAAGAAATTACATTGTAAATGTCCCATGATCCTTAGCTTTAAGAGTTTCAGGGAGCAGACAAGTGTTATTTTGGGATGGAATCCATATGTGAGCTTCTTGGCACTTCGCTGTTGCCTGGGAAGAAAACCCAAACAATGAAAACAGAAATGGCCAAGGCTATCTCTGCATCTGACTCCTGCTGAATTTCAGGGGGAAGTGCTCATAGTTTTGTTTCTGGATAAAGCCTCATAATGCTTTGAAGTTCCAGTCATTACTGGATTTTCCAGTTTTATGTCACTATAATTATGTGCAAGGACAGTTAGACTTGTGAAATTATGGGGCATTGTGTTGGAAATGTTACTAGAAGTGGCCAGGAAAGTTTTATGCCTTTCTTTTGTTTCCCGTCCGATACTGTTTCATCCCCTAAAGTTACCTCAAGACTAAATACTATCCCTAAATACGAGTACAAATATTCAGAATATTCATCTTTGGTTGAAGAAGGAATAAAATATAACTCTAAAAATCTAGAATTAAAAAATCAGACCAAAATGGTATGATAAAAAATAATATGTGGAATGGTCAATACCTGCCTAAAGAGGCGGGACTTAGCAAAAGAATTATTTCATTGGTTTAAGAAATTTAAAGCAGTTTATTTCTTCTCTAAGGCAGCTACCAAAAGATCCAGCACTCAAAGATGAGACATTTTGATGATATGGTAGTATCTTCTTTAGACTGCTCACATGCTTTGTGCCAGATAAATAAGGTCAGTGGGGGAGTTCACTGCTGCTGGTGGAAGTCACCTGTGACCAGAACTGTAATGTCATGCAGTGACACAAGTCCCCAGGCAGACCACATCTGGGGACTAGCTGGTCATACTGAGAACATCGAGTTGTCATAACAGTAGAGGGATGTTTATTTCATTATTCACTTTTTTAAAGAGGCCACGGGGAACTTGGGCGTGGGAGTCTATTAAAAGCTAATCCATTTAGTTCCCATTATTTCTTTTTAACTCTTCTAGCTTATTAAAGCATGGAAGTTGTCCATAAAGCGAAGATTAACCAAAGTTCCTAAACCGTGAGTAAGCGGGAATCTGAGCCTTCTGGCTAGTTAGTCCCTGTTTTGTGGTTGGCTCAAGCCCAGCTGTCCACCACAGGCTTTTTTAAACACACACGTAGGTCGTGCTTAGCCAGCTCCCATCGTATTTGCTGTTCCACTCAGCTCTGTTGCAATTTTCTTTGAATTTTTTTTCCAGTGAAACATACTGCCCAGAAAAATGCTAATTGCTGCAAGGTATTTGTAGAGAAATTTGGAAAATTATTATGAAGTGCTCTGTTCCAGAAACCTTGCCTCATATTGTTCATTTTTGTTTTCTCACTGTGAGGAATTGTGAGCCGTGTGCCAAGTTCCTCCTTAATTGTAAAGTTCTGTGCATTTTGTTTATTTTGTTGGTCAAGACTATAAGACTATTATACATGCAAAATTCATTCAGGGCACATAATTTTTTAGAGATTTTTCACAAATAAAATAAAAACTTTTCTCCCTCTCTGTGTTTGCTCCTCTCCAGTGTTACTTGAGAACAGTTGGGATTTAGGTTCCTGCTTCAGAATTGATTGACAAGAACAGTAACAAAACCAAGATCAGTTCTCTTGTAAAAATATAAAGGACTATGAATTGCAGAGTTGAGGCTATCAGGGCTCTGTGACTCTCCTTATGCATGCTCAGCATTTCCTTTTTCCTTGCAACACAACACATTTTTCTCTTACCCAGCACAATTCCTAGAGCTCAGAAAGAAAATAAATACTGTCATCACTGAGAGCCTTCTGCTGTGGCCAAGCTGCAGGGTTTAATCTTTGAGGAAGAACTCATTAAAGAGGAAACATGCTTCAAGGTTTCCCTAAAACAGCTCCTCAAGTCCATTTTTCAAAAGGTGTGGCTCTCTGCCAGGCTAAACCACCCCAAGTCCAGGTGCTGCTACCCCAATCCCAGCTGTGCTCAGGGAGCCCATGGAGCTGGAATACGATCCCTCAAATGCCTTCCCCACATGCTCCACACTTCGTGTTGCTTCAGCCACACTGCACAGGGAGTCCAAAACACAGGAGACTCACAGGGATATTCCTCAGAGCAGAAATGTAAAGCTTGGGTTTTCATCAGGAGGGAAAGATGAAGGCAAGAGAAAGGCAGTGTCCTGTTTGAGGAGATGCTCTGGGTGCAGATGTGTGGAGCTGGGTTTAGGCAATACCCACCTCTGCCTCTCAGCACGAGGAATGCAGAGTGTGTTCTCATGCTGTGCCTACAGTTTGTTCTGTCTTACTGCCCAGTGCTGTTAAGTCTTTAGATCAGCTTAAATTTTAACTCCAGTGCTCCCAGTTAAAGTGACTATTTTCTGAATGGAAAAAAACAAATTCAGGGGAAGGGAGAGTGTGATTTCTTCTGATTCTGGCAAGTGGAGAAATTATTCTACATTAAAACTTGCTTGCCTGAAAATGTTAGATCATTTTAGTTTTCCTCTTGTTCTGACATTATTTTTACTGTTTGTGTCTGGAAGCTTTTTTTATTTTTGTTCATCTGGATGAGCTGTAAAAAACTTGTAATTTCATCCTTTCCTTTCAAGACTAGAGGATCTTTTCCCTCAGGTGGTTGAGGTTCTTAGGGCCCTCAGGTTGCTCTTGCTTTATAGTCATTGAAAACAACTCCCCTCATTTTTCCGTAGCATTTCTTCTGAGGGGATGTTACCTTTTTGTAGCCAACAGACACAGCATCAGGTTGGATGGGGCTTGGAGCAACCTGATCTGGTGGGAGGTGTCCCTGCCCATGGCAGGGGCTTGGAATGTGATGATCTTTAAGGTCCCTTCCAAACCAAACCATTCTGTGATTCTATGATTTGATCGGTGTTGTTGTAGCCAGGCCAAGTGTACCCTCAATTAGGATTTAAGAACAGCTTTGAAATGGGCTAAGTCAGCAGCTTCTGAGAAGCACTTGGCTCTTCTCAGAAACTGTCCTAGAGATTTAATCTCTGCTTTTAATTTCAGTTTCTAGTACACTGCAGGTATTTACTACTTTGCGTAAAACCCTGAATTAAGCTGGTCAGTGTCTGGGAGTAAATATTTGTGAGTACCTACTTACTCCCTTGTGTCTAGGGGAGACTGTTCATGGGAGACTTCTTTATCAGGATTTAAAGTTGAGGTCCTGAGTGCCTACAAAATAAACCAATATCTCCCTGGGCCTTCACAGGAGAAGTGAAATTGGTTCCTCTTTTTTTTTTTTTTTTTTTTTTTAAACCACTGTTTAGTCTGCATTTAATCTGCCAAGGCACACACACGTTTAAATTGATTACAGTGTTCTCATTTCCTGTCGTGAACATGTTGTGTAATAGCCTTCTTTAGCTTTTTTTAATATTTGCTCTGTCTCGCTGCAGCACTGGTGGGTGAAGTAATTACCACATCAGGTCAGTTGGTAGGATGCCTTGAAATCTGCCAGGTTGGGACGTGAGTAGACCCTGCCAGTGCAGTTTGTAGGGCATAGGCAGTAAGTGCAAATTGGTGGAGAAAGAGACATCTTCACCAGCTGTTACCAAAGGGTGCTGCTATGGTAATGTTCATGTTTCAGTCAAAAGACGTATTTTGGAACAAAAATATACTGATGGGTGCTGTTTGTTTTGTTGTTCAGAAAACTTATCCAGACCTCCAGTATCAAGGTATTCTGGTTTGGGGTTCAGTTTGTAAATACTACAAAAGCAAAGGATGACACTCTGTCAGAGGTTTAAACCGATCTTTCCACAGTTTTTGGTCAGCTTGCTGTCATTATCACATAAACACAGGCAGGCTGGACTGGCTCTTGGGTCACAGCTCCCTTGTTTCTGCCTTTCACATGCACTGTCATAATTACCCTTTTGTAAGTGCATTCAGCTGTGTCTTAGTACTTGGGGGTTTTGTCCCCATTTGGGAAACTTACCAAATGTTGCAGTTCTGAAATGATCTTGCGAGCATCTTTAAACATCCCTTCTTACTCCTGTCCTGTTCAGACAGTCAGAAAACTGTGCTGGAGGGATTAAGCCTAAAGGCAAGAGCAGAACTGGACTCTGCAGGTTAGACAAAAAATGTTGCTAATGTCTCCCGGAGGTATGTTATTCCTTCTTAAAGCTCTGCATTCTCAAAAACAAGCTGCACAGACATGAGATCAGAAATTATGTGCTTGAATTAGCTAAGAAATAATGTTTTCTGGCAGCAGCAGAAGCACGTAATCAGATGCATTATACAAAGTATCAGACTGTATTTAGTACCAAATTGCGCTTCACAGTGGTGTCTTGTAAATCAGAGCTGTCTCGATGTTAAAAGACAAACAAAGATTCAAACTGCAGATTCAGATAATTTGCTCCACCTACTCAAAAGCCAGCTATTTCAGGAGAGAATTTTAGTGAGTTACGAGCCCATCTCCTATTTCCAAAAGGCATTTCTTTACCAGTTTCCAGTGTTCATCCCATCAGTTTGTCTTCTTTAGGTAATACATATATCTATCAGAAAAGAGCGTCATCTACAACCTCCAAGGCCCCTTAGTGACAAGCCCCATTGTCAAAGGCAGGCACTTTGCCAGGAAACAGTGACTCCCAGAGAGAGTGTGCAAGGTTAGGGGAAAAGTATACTATTGCCAGAGAAACTGTATTCCTAGTGGATTTGCGTGGAACAACAACAATATCCAGTGACTGGTTAAATTAGCCACAGATGTGTTTTCTAGAACACTGTCCAAGAAGATATACAGTACTTTAGGGCTTGGTTCAGACAACGATCTTCTGAAGTCAAATCAGATCCAAGCAAAATTGCATGGGTACCAGGGAAGCTTTAAAGGAATTCTGTAATATGATTCAGACAAGTAGATGAATCAGACTGCTGCGAACTGAACGAGGAGCACGTCGGTGAGAGATGAGGTAAGAGGACGGCACAGCAGCTTGGTGAGAGCAGTTTGCTGCTAAAATCCGGGCTGTGGCGGATTGACAGGGCCGGTGGAGCGGGAGCATTATGCCGGCCACCTGCCCGGAACGTGCGTGCGGAGCAGGATCTCCCGTGGCTGCTTCCAGCCTTTCCGAGCGTGCGATCGCCCGTGGCTCCTTCCAGCCTTTCCGGCTCTGCACTTGCCGTCTCCATTGTGTCTCGCTGTGCCTGCGCCGCGCCTCTGATCCGGCAGCGCTGCCGATTCCGTGTCCTAAGAGGATAATTACTGCACTGAGGGCACTGCACTTGTTAAATATTTGGAGAATTTTCACATGCTGAAATCTGAGTACAAGTGAAGGCTCTGGGACTTTTCTCATACGAGAGAATTTTGTCTTGGCATCACAGCTTGAGCCGTGCATGGGATTTCGGTCTGAGATGGGTGTTGAAAAGCTTGGCTTCCCTCCCACAGCCAAGTTCTGACTCTCCTTTTTAAAGTTCAGATAAGACAGTCAGTGAAGAGAAGTCCTGTTAAATTACAGATCTGCTTTATGCTTTAAAGTTCTGGGGAAACATAAGCAGCTTAGTTACTGTCGTAGTTGGAACAGGAAACAAGAAAAGCTTTTGTTGTATTCTCTGACCTATTTCTTTATCATGTCATTCACTGGAACTAAATTGGATATCATGTATTAATGTTGTCATCTAAAAGGTCCTGGAAGTATTCAGCCTAGATTCTCTTTGTAAGAGGCATTAATGGTAAAAGTGGAATTTACAAAATAGCAGTTGGCAAGTTTCAGAGGAGTTGTAAATAAAAAGAAAAATTTTCACAATAGAAATGGCATACCTTGTGTATGAAAATTTTTCTCAGTTGCTCTTTTTCAGAGCTTTATTAAATGTTTTTAATGGTATTGGTGAAAATGTGAAAATGGATCTGTTTGGGTTTGCTTTGAATTTCCAGATACAGTTCTAAAGAGGACTAAAGTGTTGTGAATTTATTTACAGAAACATTATTGTATTTTATTTTCCTTGTGACCTTTTAGTAATAATTTATTTAATGAAGTGAATTATATTGCTTTGCATCTACTGCTTCCAGTTTCATGTCCTTTGAGGTCTGAATTCTGCTTCAGGAGATTTTGCACTTCTATTCATAGGAGTTTTTGCAGGTCACATGCAAGGCCATGTGTGTGTGTGCATGCATCCATGCATGTCTTTGGACAGCATACCAATAATTAGAATAACTCTTCAAAGTTATGGCTTTGCTTCAGGAGAACTCACAAAAAATGAAACCTGCCTGTGTTTCCAGGTATATTTGCTGGTTTTGATCTATGAAAGCCAGATATCCTGACAGTGGCAGAATGTGTTTGTTCTAAAATGTGAGTTTTTTGAAAATGCTTGTACCTGTGGTGATATTCCTTCTCTCTTTTCAGGGTCTTTGTAAACAGAAGTTTAGCCATGGAAAAGATAAAGTGCTTCGGATTTGATATGGACTATACACTTGCTGGTGAGTATCTTCTAAATTTTTTTGAACACTGACTTAGTTTGAAATATTGCTTCTTGCTGAGCCAAAAACAGCAAAAAGCTGATTGAGCTACTTCAGTTAACAGGTGCTTCATCTATTAGTAAATGTATTTTTCACTATTCCTTGCACTTTCATTTTAGGTGTTTCCCTTAAATTTGTTATCTGCAAGCTGTATTTGGTCACAAGCCATGTTACTGTAGTACAGTTTCAAGTGACTATGGGTGTCAAGAAAACCAAAACTTACTAAGTCTGATTGCTTCCTTAGATTCCACTGTATTTTGACAATGCCCCTTGTGCCTGCATGGCTTTGAATAACCAGGTGATTTCTTTTATCCTTTGTGGCAGGCTACACCTTTGGCCAGCAGGTTCTCCTGTGTCCTGGGAGGGTCATTTTTAAATAGGTTTTCCTCTTTCCCCTTCCTGGGTTAGCCACATCAGTGACTCATATCAAGAAGAGGCGTGGCAGGGGGAGTGCCCTGTGTCAGCTGAACGAGATAATTTGGAAAGCTTTGTGCATTCTTTCTGACAGATAAGCTTTGGGAGGTTGCATAAGATCTTTTGGTTTCATGAAATTATTTGCATGACTTCTCCATCTTTAGATACTCAACAGGCAAGTTCCCTGAGACTTTTGATGAGAGGAAATAAAACTACCATTTTCCTTATAGTCGGACTTTCATGTTATGTATTTTAAGGAAGGAAAAGATAAAAAGTTCACTTCCACTTTCCTAGGTTTTAGTGTCACAGGGGCTGTAGCTGAAGATGTCATGTACAATCCTGCCTTCTTTCTCATTCTTACTTCCAAGGCTATGAATAAAAAGTTTCTATCACCAGTAATATTTCAGTTTAGAGTTGTTGTGTACATGAACTGAGAAAATGTGAGGTAGAGTGTCAGGGTCACCTAATAATAGGTTAAGGCAGTATGTCAGCTGTGGTCATCTGGTAACTGTGTACTGAGAAGGAATGAGAGATGAGTAATGTGGCTGGGGACAGTGGGAGGGTCAGAGCTGGGGTCAGAGGCTAAGTGAAGGGCAGGAAGGTTTCCATAGGCTCATAGTTCAGTTGCAAGGAGCAGTTTGGGAGACTGGCGCAGGTGATTGCGGTTTAGATTGAGATCAGTTCCTTGAGTTCTTTTATCCACAAAGAAGTAGTTAATATGAAAGTTTGGTTGTTCAACACCTTATTTATACATCTGTTTAAAGTTCTTGCCACTTTTTAAGTCATGAAGTATATAGTTGTTAATCTGTGCTGGATATGACTGCAGGCACGTGCTTTCTGTTTGTGTTTCCCAGCTGTGACAGTCTTGTGGCAGTGCTTCTAAGGAGTGCATGAAAAACACTTGCTCAAAAATAAATGCTTACCAAAAAGAAAAGAAAAGAAAAGAAAAAGTTATGGGTTTCACTTCAGTAGCAGAAAAACAACTTCTGTGCCTTTTGCAAAGGAAGTGGCAGCACTTCCCAAGGACCCACATGATCCCAGTGGGGCTGGTGTGAAGCATGAAGTTTGTTGTTAATTTTCATCCTGACAGAAGGAGAGCTTCAGCACTGTCCTCACTTACCTGACCGTTCATTTTACTCAAATGTTGCTTGTTCCTGTAAACACAGAGCAAATGTGTTATTATCCACAAAATAATGCTTAGTTTGATGAAAAGAAAAAACTGTGAATGTTTCAAGCATCCTAAAGCAGTACCAGGGACATAAAAACCTAGTGCTTCCAAGGCTGGAAGATCATAGTGCTCCAATTGAGCAGGCAAGGTCAGTGCATTCAGGGGAGTTGAGTGACAGGGTGTGAGGCAGAAAAAGAAATGGGATGTGGTTTGAGCAGAAAACTGGAAATCTGGACCCGTCTGGGGTAAGCTGCTGTCCAGTGACGACTTCTGTGGTACAACAGAGATAATAGTTGCAGATCATTTTACTATGAGTTGTGAGAATGTAATTAGGTTGAAAAGCCTTTTGCAGATGAAAAACGTCATGACTGGTAAGTACCATTTCCCTGTTTTCCACTTAAACTGGAAATTAACGTATGAAATTACCTATTTATTTTCTTAAGCCTTGGAGTCATCCTTTCCTCTGTGTGGGCTTTTATTATCTGACCATTATTTGCTATTTATAGCTTGCATACAAGAAAAAAATACTTATTCACTTCAGGGGCTTTAAAGAGTGCAGTGTTAGAATGTGATTACAATTATAATAAATTAATTGGAAATGATAATGAAGAAGTGGGACAAGTGAAGTATTACAGTAATATGCTGTGGTTAGTGCATTCGTTAGACCCTGTTGTGTTTTCTGCCTGGTCTCATTATCCTTTACCCACTCTTTCACATGGACATGCTACTTGTCTTGATTAAAAGAAGGAAAAAAACAATGTAAAAAGCCAGTTTATGTGTAATTTAACATCTGGAAATGGTATCTGCATACCAGATGGCGCATGCTGAGCAGAAGCGTTTTGGAGACCATTCAAAACACGTAAATAGGCCAAGGAGAAGAACAGAAGCATTAGCTCCTCCTCTAGTTTTCTGCCTTTGTACTTTCAGACATTGCTAGGCCACTTTTCTGTAAAGTTTTTTAAAATATCCCAAGCACAATCTTCCTATTCAACAACTGAAGGCAGGCAGAGTCATTGACCCTGCCAAAATCTATGTGTGATGTCCCCGTCTGTTGTGAACTTCCAGGTCAGAAATAGACTGATGAAGTCATACATTTGAGATCTCAGAATAATGATTATTTTGATATGCATTGAATTCCCTGTCTTGTACAGAAGTACTCCTGTCTCTTGTCTCTCGTTCTTCTTTCCAAATCAATGACCGCTGGCAGCACCAAAATTCTTTCTTAGGAGGTGGTTCAGAACCAGAGAAGTCAGAATCATTTCGTGTATTTTGAACTGTAGAAGCTTGAGACAGTTTTATTCATGTACGTTATGAATTTAAGGACATAGACCTACTTACAATAACCATCTTTTCTGTCTAGAATAATCTAATTTTGGTAGGGACGTGGCATTTCCATTTTGAAGTCTATAGTAACAGCTACCATGCACACGCTGCAGTGATCGTGTTCTACTACCAGCATGTCTGAGAATGTCAGCTTGCCAGCTGAGAGCAGTTTTAGTGTTATCATGTTACATTGCACATAAAGTACAATTTCATGTGTTATTTTATAGAGTAGCATTTCTTAGAGTTATTAAATTAAAGAACGACTTAACTCAGAATTTAAAAGAATTCAAGGGCTGTCTGATACAACATTTCCATGGTGGTTTTGTTCACTTTCAAGCCAAAATTAGGTTAAACTTCGTATTTTTGTAAATAACTCCTGTGTTCCCTGATTGTGCTTCTCTTCTTCCTTGCATAGTGTTGAGAAATACTGTTAATGGTTGGGTTGGGGAACCAAAGTCTTTTTGTGTTGAAGAGCCTGAAGGTTTTAGCTTTTTCTTCTTAGAAAAGATGGACCTTAAATAGCTGGATTTGTAATCACTGTGATGACAGCTAGAATTAATTTTGACTGCTGGGAAAATAAAATGAAAGCAAATTGAAGTAACTCTCACCAGGTTTTAGATTCCTTATTTTCCCATAAAGGATTGTTGTTGTATTCTCATGGGGTGAATAAGATCTCTTACGTGTATGGAAACTCCCACATCTCCCTAGGTTAATGTTTTGGATTCTCTAATGCTAGAGGCTCTGAAATCTGTGTTATGTATGAAACTGGCTGGCCCCTTCCAATTCAATCTGTTTGAGAATCAAATTTCGTACATAAAATAGTGCTTTTTTTAAGCTAGGTGTTACTGGGAGGCAAGTGGAAGGAGCAGGAAGAACAGCAGGGTTTGACTGCGGTTTGTGTGCTTAGTTAAGTAGTTGCTGTTTATAGTTTAAAGCAACAAACAAGAGTCACAAAGCAAGCTAGAGTCATCAGCTATTTCAGCTCTTGCTGTTAGTGGAGGTTAAGACAAGTTTCTGTGATGTTATGCAGCCCTTCATTCCCTCCCTCTGACCTTGCTGCCTGCCAGCCTGGGAGCAAGGCCCGGCCGCTTCCCTATGGTGCCCTTGCTCCTTGGGAAGCCACGGCGTTACACCCAGGGCTGAATTTGCTGTCAGGGCAGAACTGAGAATTATTGAACGATTCCTGTTTAAATCAGAGAGATTGAAGGTCCTTTCATAGTTATTTTTTGTGTGCTAAATAATAGTTCCGTTTATTATCTGAATGATTCATCTCTTATTCAGCCAGCCGGAAGATCAACAGTCTCTTAACAATTCTGGTCTGCCTGCCTTTTTTCACCAGTACTGTCAAAACTGCCCGTGCTTTGGTAAAGGAAAATGCCGCATGCAATCCAAAAGATTCACAGCCTTCTCTGTTTTTTGTTTACTGCTAAGTGCAGAAAATAAAATAAAGGTGTGTCAGTGGAGAATCTTCACTGTGACACTCACCTGAGCCTGAGGAGTTGGTGACACCCATTGGAAACGCAGCAGAGAGAGGCTGGTTTCACACAGCATTTTATTTGGCTGCTTCCTACTCAGTGTGAGCTACACTTAATTATTAGATCTGGATCCAAATAATGCAGGAGGCCTTGGCATTACCAGCTCTTAAATGGGACAGGCTGCACAATGAGGTGATGCATAGATGTCCCTTGACAGGAGCAGAGCTTAAGCAGTGGGGTTCCCAAACTGGCTGTAATTTCACACTGGGCCATTGGCAGATGGAGAAGGATAGTAAGAATTATAAACTCAACTGTGCTTGAAAAGATTCCTCTATGACTACTCTTCTCCAAAAGTTACGGCCTTGTTGAAAGTTCTATCTTCTATCTCTGAAGTAGATAAGAGGTAATATCAGTAGACAGGATGCTTTCATTTGGATTGCTTTTCCTGTGCTTAATTCATTACTGCTTCTGTGTTCTCCAGAAATTGATAATAAAATTATCATTGGCTGCTGAAAGCTGTTACAATAAAAAAGGAGGGGAAATGAGGCTTGAAAAATACTGGGTTTATTGTGTGCAGATGTGATTAATGCAGCATAATCTGATTGGAATATAGCTTGTGTCCTGGAAACATTGCCAATTTAATGCCAAAGTTTGGTGCATTGCAAAGATTTTATTGCAAAATTGCTTATGCTTTCAGCTTGTAGCATTTCCCTTCTCATCACATGGGAAAGACAGCTTTAGTCTTTCCCAACTTAATCCAAAGTGCAACATGCATAAACAGGTTTTGCCCCTTCCTTAGGCAGGTGTTCATGTCAAAGCCATCCTTGCAATTTAGGAGGGAAAAATTTTCCACACCCTCACCTTAATTTTGAAATGCTTTTCTTTACCTGTTGACTCTGGAAAAAATACACTCAGCCAGAAGGTAGAATTGGATTGTTGGTGCATGTGTTCTGGGAGAAAAGGGGACAGCAGAATTGAGAACTGGTTCTTCAGTCCACCTACTATTTTTCTGTAGCTGAGTCTGTCAGGTTCCTGTGTTTCAATTTGCACAACTGAGAAATGGGACTAATGAATTTGTACCTTGTATGAAAAAAATCCCGGATTGCACAAATAAATGCGGGAGTTTTATACATGAAAGATTGAACGGAATACTTAAAAAAAAACTACTGAGCTTGTAATGTAAACAACTGCAACGCATCTGAATGTCAGTTCAGGTGCTGTTATTGTCTGTTTGTTCGTGCTGAACGCCAGTGCAAATGTTCTCCTGAGGCTCTCCTGCTTAGCTTAAAGGTTTGCCTGTAGTTTCATCATGATGTAAGGACTTTGAGGCTTTTTGGGGGTGATACTAAGCAGTTTTGCTTCTTTCCCAGTTTGCTGCATAATGCAGTTCTTTGTGTTATACAGAAATAATGTGGTGGCTGGAGAAAGGAATCGGTAGATGTAGAGAAGCCTTCCAACTCTCCTAGCCAGGACCGGGAGATGCCCTGACTGTTGCACATCTGCTGTCTGCCTTTTCACATTTGCACAGTGCCAGTTCGACAGGTGCAGATTTTGCAGATTTCAGAGCCTGGTTTAGCCATTGGTGTTTTAAAGCTAAAGGCAGATGGAGAAGCCAAATTATTCCGAGTATGCTTTGAGCTGGAGGTCTTTTCAAATACCAGCGCAGTAGTTATTGTCCGTGCTCTCTTTGTGTTGCTGCTCTTCAGAGCCTGACCATTTAAAGCTGTGTAATGAGCGAGCGAGGTCTGGAGCTGTGGGATCTCACATGCTGGCGTTGGGAATGAGGAGTGGAGAAAGCATGTGTTGCTTGCTCTGTCCCAGTAAATCACTGACTGACAAACTGCTAATCTGCTGTCTGTGGAGTCTTGGAGAATCAGGGTGATAAACAGAAGCTGCTGAAAGCACGGCTCTTCACAGTGTAAGGAAAGTTTCAAAAGCTGCTATATTCTGTTTTCTTGCTCCTAAAAACAGGATGATAACACCAAGCTGGGTCAGCAGGCTGTTAGTATACCGAGACGAGTTCTCATCTTGCCTGACGATGAAAATAGGGAGGCATTTTTCAAGCTAATCGACCCCCTTATCTAGTAATCTTAATACCACAACAGAAGTACTATTAAGTTGCAAATACCCTTGTGATGACTCAAACAGCTTACTCTGTAGGAGGAACCAAAGCTGAGAGTACAGAAGGCTTTAACTCTGAGATCACATGTGTGCCATTGCTTTGTGAATGCCTTATTTTAGTACACTACAGAAAAACTTCTGTATGTGGCTTCTTGCCAACATGGGCACTTGTGCTGTATCTGAGCCCAGGTGCACACTGTTAAACAAATGTGTAGCCTTGGAGGCTCACTCTCCTCAGTGAATATGGAGAAAAATAAGAGGCTGGATCTGTTTGGACGCTGATAAATCTAAAAAATGCCTTAGATATATTGTATTAATGACTACTATGCCTTTAAGTAATTTCCTTCTTATTTCTAGATGCATGCAAGTTATGTTTGAACCTGAAGCCCAAGCAACTATTTCTTCCCTGTTCATAAGTCTTCATTGAAGAGCTAAGCCCATATTTTGGCACAGTAGTTTGTTTCCATGGAAATGCAGGGATATTTCCAATATGGGATTATAACTCACAGTGGGCTGTATCTGAGAGAGGTAAATTGTGAAGGCCACTTGTTAAGCACAAAAAGCATTCTCCTGTGTCAGGGAAACAGTAAAAATTCCCTGTAAAAGAACAGGTGACTCTGTAGTCATCTTTAAAATATTAATCCAGTGCAAAGGAAAGTTATACCGATTACTAAAACAGACAAACTGAAGTTTCCTTGAAATGCAGAGTCTGAGTTGCTTCTCTCAATATGCAAAATGTGACCTCAGCGCTGCTGTTCTTACCTCAAGCTATTCATTTTTATTCAGCAGAAGAAATCTTTGCAGCGCTAAGCTCTGCTCTGCCAGCCTCTGAGGCATATTCAAACAGCCCAAATCCTTGTTACATCGAAGGCAAACAAACTGCAGCAGCAGGGAACTAAAAATATCTGGAATTTACCAATGAGAGCACTAATAAGCCTGCTTTGGGAAGAGTTAAAGCTGATGATACTTGACAACACTTGTTTTTAATACAAGTAGAAACGCAGCACTAAAAACAACCTGAGGTGTAGACCCAGCAATTCACAGCCAGGCTGCACACACAGTGCTGTGTCAGTCCTTGAGGCAACAACAGACCCTGTCTTTACGTACCCTGTTAGCATGCAGAGCGGGAGAAGGGGAGCTGATACTGTTCCAGGTTAGAGGTTTTAGAGCTGAAAGCTGTGCTGTGCACTTGGGGATGTTTGCAGGAGCATTAGAGGTAAGGAATTTTCCACTGCTCTTAGGCTGCAGTGGGTGCGTCGCTGCTTTATGGGCTCCGCTGCGGCTGGGGACTGCGGAGCCCTGGTGCTGCTCCGTAGGGGAGCCCTGGTTTCCTCCCAGAGCCTGGCTTTGGCATCGTCAGAGAAGGGTGTCGTGGAGCCACTGAAACTCACATCCAAAAGATTCAACCCTCTGATGATTAGTGACCCTTGCCTTAGTTCCTGTTATCAGATTTACTGTCAAAAACATCTGTGGGCACAAAGGCGCTGTGCAAGATCTGGCTGCTCATGCAGAGCAGAGCAGCTTGTGTGTTACGCATACAAAAGTATTCTGGGATGCACCTGGAGGTTTTGTCAAGGTATCGTTTGCTGATCACTACAAATACATAATTTTAGTGGAATAGAAAAGGCACGCTAAATATTGAAGTGTGCTTAAAAGCTAAGCTTTGTCTTACTGCACAGGTCACTTCTGTGTTTGAAAAGGTTTCTGTGGGTAAGTGAAAATTATACTCAATATGGCAGCAGTTTCTTCTAATTTAGACTAAAAAATTACAAATGCAAAGAAACAAAACATAATGTTGCTACCCATTTTGTTTGGTATTATCAGAAGTCAGTTTAAATATTGAAATGCTGCAATTCTGCTTTTCATAATACTGTGCATTTTTATTTATGGTTTAGTGCTTCGAATCAAACCCCAGGAGTCAAGAGTACTGGAGTCTGTTCCTACTTGGTTTTCAGCTCATTTTGACTGTAGACAAACCTTTATGGTCACAGTTCAGCTGAGTTCATAAACAAATGGCAAGTCAGAAGTTCACCACGTTCCTAATTGAAAACATATGAGTTGTCCCATGGGTTTCATTTGGGATTTCTTGTGGTTGCAATCAGGCACGTTTTACCACTTTGTCAGTTTGTTTACAGACGCTGAGCTCCCAGGTCAGCACAGTGCAAAGGTGCTCGACTCCATTGCCTGGAGGTAGGGCACGTGTTTACGTGGGCAAAGATGACCCAAACCACTGCTGGACACACCAGAGCTTTAAACAGGAGTGTTTTTCCCTTCATATCCATTGAGGATACTGTGAAGTGAAATGCCTGCAGTGGCCATGGCAGGAGTTGAGGTAACACTTGATGTGTCTTTGGAAAGAGAGATGCAAAGCAAGGGGATCTGTAGGTCTGTGCTCACCCCCATTCCTGGGATTGCCAAGCCAGATCAGTGTTTGTACAGAGGGTCCCACAGTACAGGTGCCTCTGCAGGGTTTCTAGTTCTCACGGGAAAAAAATCCTCAGCTTTATTTCCAGTGCAAAGTGACAGCACCCTGCCAGGCTGTGCAAGCCAAGCGTGAGTCTGGGCTCCCATCAGAGCTGCGCAGTCTGACTCCACTGTCAAAACTGAGGGCAGTTAACACCCAGGTGTGAAACTTAAACTTGACATTTCAGATTCCTTCCTGGGTAAGTAATGAATTATTTTCACATGGGGAGCAGCATAGCTTGAAAAACGTTAGCAGTTCCCTTTTGTTACGTTCCAGTGGCAGTGCCTGACAATACCTGCCTGATTAGAAAAGGCCCAGTAACACAGAAGCTGAAGTCATTAGTAAGTTGGAGCAGAAATCCTCTTCTTTTCCACTTGTATGTGAAAAGCGGCATTGCTCTGTAACAAGTTTTGAAGGTAAGATACCCTAAAAGGAGGGTCTGTGTATAGAGATCAAATAGCATTCCTCACTACCTGGTTACTTCTGGGGATCCTCAGATCTCCGGCCCTACAGCTGAGACAGACTTCCCTCACACTATGGCAGTATGTGAAATGCTTGCCCAACACTTAGTAGTACATTTAATTGGTATTGTTATTTCAGTGAGGTTTGTTTTTTAATTAAGTCCAGTGTCCCAAACGCCTCCAGGACTGGTCACTGGCTGTTTCCCTCTGGATTCTCAGCTGGAGTTGCAGGTCAGGTGATCAGAAGTGCCAGGGGATGAGTATTTGGAGCTTGTGTGAGATAGCCGGTGGTGTGGTTGTCGTGGAGGGGTGACTGCCACCGACACAGTGTAGTGGACTCTAAATGTCTGGCTTTGGGGCCATGTGCAGAGGAGATGCTGACAGAATGGAGAGCTCTGGATAGATCTATCCTGTTTTGGGACACTAGGATTTCATTAGCTAGACATTGTTGAGGCAGGATACATAGACATTTGTCCTGTTACAGGGGGTGGGTTTGTAAAAGGGGATCTCAGTCCGCAAGGCTTTACCTAAGCAGTTTTTGTAGATACAAATAGAATAGATACAAATCTATTCCTAATACCTACTTGCGTTACTTATGTGTGGTGCAATTCAGAGCAGCACTTTGATCCTGCTCTATAAGTCAGGTTTGTGTCATTTCAGAAATGTACAAGCTTAATTATGCATGTTGTACCTGAGACATAAATCTGGATACCAGCTCTCCACCTGCTCATGTATGTCCCTAACTGCCTGATTTGCATGCCTTACTCACTGGAGAATAAGCAGCAACTGAAAAAACCTGTTTTTAGTTATTTTAATTTCTTCAAGACTTAACACAATGTAGTTGTGCCGCATTTCCTCTGCTTCAGAGAAAAACCTAAACCCTGTGCATTATCTGCCTACATTTTGGCTTACCTGTCTTTGTGTGACCTCTGGAGAACCCAGAGAGCGGGTAACGTTTCTGAAGATTGAGTATTTGTTAAAGCTTTTTGCAACCCTTCTGGAGGAGGTCATCACCTCTAGTTTAAGAAATACTGATCTTATCTGGACACCTGGAAGTCAGCAGCACAGACAGTGCTCTCAGCACCTGTGTGGGGAAGGAGTCGAGACAGTGTGTGCCCAAGGGATCAGAGCAGGGATGCACCACCTGCAGGAAGCAGCTGCTCCCGTGAAGTGCCCTGCCAGCGTGGGTTTGGGGGGCATTGCAAGCACCTTTCCCTGGGCTGCTCTTGCCTTCCAGCTGGGAGGAAAGGCAGGTGGGGAACTGGCAGATGGAAGGGATGAAACCCCTTCAGGAGGTGGTAGGGTGTCATAAGAGAGCAACAGATGGGGAAAAACTGGAGGAAGGCATGAATGATAGGTCAGGTCATCATTTAGTGGTCCTGGCTCTGCCTCACTGCCCGGAGGAGTTGCTCTTCCTGCAGGGATCTGTTGTTGCAGCAACCTCCTGAGCTCGTTTTTCCCTTCTGAAACCAAGGTTCTGGTGAAGGGGAGCTGCTTCCTTGAAGCTGCCTGGGCGGTATGAGAAATGATTGTGTTGTCACTGTTCCCAATTCAGGGCTTTTACCAGCACCAAATCCGTAGTGATTGGATATCCATACAGTGGCAGGCAGGACTGGCTTGCAGGTGTGCAGTTTGAGACAGCAAATACATCTCACAAATGGGAGATGACTGAAGCAGTGCAAAAAGGGGTCGTTATTTTAACTCCAACTCCTGCTTCTCTCCTAAGATCCACGAGTACCTGGTAAGAAGTGTTGGCAAGCCCTGGAGCAAACCATCAGTGGGACGCTCCCCTGCCTGAATTTGTGTGTGTAGCAGAAACAAGGGAAGATACAGGCAGCCCCTAAAGGGCTTTCTCCTCCCCGCAGCTTAAGCAGAGCCGTCACATGCACTTCAGCCTTCCCCAGCTGTTCATTTTGAAACAAAACAGGCTTTAAACATTTATTTTCAGAGAAGCCTTCCAGGAGGTCTGCATACTTCTGTAGGTCATTTTTGCATCATTCCAACCGGTTCAGCTTTGTATTTAGTGCAAATTGGATCTCAGAGATAATTCTTGATTACTCTGTGCATATCTGTAAGTTGCAAAATAGCTCTGCTGTTCTCCCTGTGTGTGCTTGCCAGCAAGAGCACTGCAGTGCAGCTCTGTGTGCAGGTTTGGTGCTGGTTTATCCTGTGGTGCTTTGCGCATGAAAGCCCAAGCGAAAGCGTGTCCAAGTGTACATTTAAATGCAGACATGCACCACAGACTGACCTGGTGTGCAGGGCTCCCGCTGGGAGTACCTTCAAGGTGTAGGGCAAAATTCTCTTCTCAGGTTCCCAGAGTAGCTCCTGACTTAGTCTCCCAAGTCTCCTGTGTTGACACTTGCAGACATTTTATGGTGTGAGAGAAAGTGAGTGTCCTGAAAGGAGTAATTTGTCACTGACTGAGGAATGGACCATAATGGCAAAACCCCAAAAAGAGCACGAGACCTTTTCTTGAACCAGTTGCTCTGCATCTGAGAGAAACACAAAGGGTTTGTGTCACTTGGGCAATGTGTTTCTGGCCTCTTCCTCCTAATTATCCCTGAGCTGATGATCTAAGACTGCTTTGTGGATACGAGGACAGAATTTTGCCTGCAGGATGCACGATTACCAGCTGTGCCTCTTCTGTAAATCAGTTGTAAGTGTATTTGGAATAACTGCCAGGCCAGCTTTTGAGCTTACCAGAGGACAGAGCTCCAGCAGACACAGTCCCACATGGCACAGAGCTGTTGCAGTTTTAAAATCAGTCTGATTTTTTTCTTTAACAGGGGAGCCCAGTGTAACTCCGTCAAGCCTGGAGTGACACTCTGAATCTGCATCTGCCTCATGTGAGTTAAAATCCTGGCAGCAGCATTTTGCATAAGCTGGAGCCTCTGTAGAGAGCTTTTTTTTTCTTTTCCTTTTTTTTTTCTTTTTTTTTCTTTTTTTTATTCTTTTCCAGGAAGGCTATAAAATTGTATGTGTCTTGGCAGCAAAGGTAAACACAGCCACACAAATGCATGAGAATTGCATACCTTACTGCACAACCCCTGCTCATTCCAGACCAGCTTCCCTCCTAGCACGTCCTGTGTCAGTCAGGGATGCCTGCACTCCCCACAGACCTGAAGGCTTGCAGTGTTCACTCCGGGGTACTGCTTTTTACCTTTTAATGGTGTATTGTTATGCCAAGTGATGGTATTAAGGGGAAGCTGGAATGCTGTCAACTGGCTTCTGTTTTTTTAAAACTTTTAGTTGTTTTCTTTCCACCCTGGTTGCATAATCCGTGAGCACTGGGTGCTGATTGCCCTGTGCTGCTGAAGCATTTGCCTGTATTGAAACAGGACTATTAAAATAACAATTCCTCTGGAGCTGGGGACTTGGCTTGGTGGCAGAGACATGGTCATCAAGCAGTAAGAAAAATAAATCAGAATAAATTGTAGCATGTGCTTTGGTTTTACTGTCATCCCATGTGTGTTGGACGAGGATGGTGTGAAAATGTGTTTGTGGCTCTGCCTCCTTCCCTGTCATAGAGTTGGGGCTGCTCAAAGACTGGGTCCTTCTCAGCTGGGTGAAAGAGCTGAGCACAGGAGACACTGCAGGGCAAATAGCTGAATTCATGACATTGCCATGACACACAAATTATCTCCATCAGAGATACCAGGATTCAGCAACCAGGTCTGAGGGAGGGGATATTTAAAACCACGTTTTCATCATGCAGTTGCAGAAAAAAGTATTGATCTGTCCTCTCTACTCTGTTCCCTCACGGCTGCCTGAAGTAAACGAGATATGAGAGACAACCAGCCCTGAGTACAATATTGAAATTTTTCCGTCTAGTAACACCTGTAACTGGGGCATCTTCCGCTAACGTGCTGCCAGAGTTGCAGCGATGTCAGCCTGTCCATACTTGATCTGAGGAGGTGGATGGTTTGTTTGCCTGGAGGAAGCTTCTGTTACTCAGACAGGCTTACGAGAAGTACCAGGGGGCTGTGGCTCGTTCAGTTGATGCAGCCAGTGCTGTGGTGTAGGGTGCTGTCAGGGTGGGCTCAGGGAGCTCTCAGTCTCTTGCCAGCTGTGTGTCTAATTAAAGTTTATCTGGAGCAGTAAGTATGCTGGTAACTAGAGAATATTTACTGTCCCTCTCACGAGTCCAGTTTCCTATGTCTCTGTTTAGTTCCTGTGTCAAGGAGAACGCTCTCATTTTCCAGATATTGTGGAGTAGTAGAAAAACAGAGATGGGATCTGAGGCATGAATGAGCTAATAGTTCTATTCAAAGAGACATCGAGGAAGCAAAATCTAGGGCTTGAGATGTAAGGGGAATAACTGTCCCCCCAAAAGAAACATTTAGGTTAATCCTAATTAATCTAATGTACTGCCTCAGCAAAGACTTGGGATGAAGGCTGAGATTGATACCTCTTCTTCAGCCTTTTTCCTAATGGTGCTTCAGCTTGTTTCCTTACAGAGTTGAAAGGAGGTCTGTGGTGCTTTTTCTAAGACAGATAGGCAAATACAGAAGGAAATAGAGTGTGGGCATTTTGTCAGCAGCTGGCCTCGTGTCCCACACAGCTGTTCCCTGGTGGAGTGTTAACAAGATACACAGATTGCTCATCAGAAAGCCCTCGAGCTTCCCTGGAAAGGCTCTGCTGGAGCTGTTGATGAACCACTTGTGCTTGTCCAGAGGAAATGCCAGTGTGCTCCTTGAGGTTCCTTGTGTCTGGACAGCATCACCATGGCTGGTGAGGTCAGGAAGAGCAGGGTTTCCTTGGAGAAACGTTTTGTTTGGAAGTGATATTTTGTGGATTAAGTTGGTAACATGGTCAAATCCCCAGGAGGCTAAGAAGGAGGAGTGCAGCAGCTTCATGGACGGAGTGGGGGATTGGAGTCTGCTTCATGTAACGGGGAGCTTTGCAGAGCTTTCACATTCTGAGAATATGTGCAGGTGTATTTATAAGTGTTTTCCCTGGGAAGTGCCTTTACTGTAATCAGAGGAACTCCTTGTTCCAGATGATGTTCTGGTGTCACTCTCACAGTTTTGTTCATCACCTAACTGCCTATTGCTCCCTCCAACTCTAGCTCACTCCCCAGAATTGCCTTGTCAGTCACTGCTTTCTTCATTAGCTGTACTTTTTGATTGCTTATTCCTATCTGTAGCTTAATCAATCCTTCCTTTCCTAAAGGACAGAAAAGACTACGTGCATTGAATGTTATATAATGTTGTTGATGTTTGCCATTGGTATAATATTGCTTGAAGATTTTGATAACTGCTTTATTGATTTTAGTTATCTGTTTAAGACCATTACAGGTTTGCTTTTTACATTTTTAATGCTGTTAGTTTAATGGAGAAAATTAACTCTTGGGTTTCTGGTGCTTTTTAGACTATTAAGAGATACAGGAGCCCTCTGTCACGGATACTGTGATCTCAGTCTTCTGACAGTCTTGTTTCATCTAAAGTCCTTGCCTTTTTTTTTTTTTTTTTTTTAAACATATATTTTTTTATATTTGCTTTCTCCTCTCACATTGAACTTCTGTATCCCACAGTGGATATACATGCTGGTGATTACCTGGGCAGTATAGACAGTGTGTATTAATATATATTGTGAGCCCCACAGACGTGTTAGATCTCTCTCTGGAAAAGCAGTCTGTCTTCTAATGAGTTTACTGCATAACTTGCACATTTTCAGCTAAATTTGGAATATTCAAGTGTTTGAGGCAGTTGGACCCATTGAACCCATGGTAACCCTCACTGCAGTCAATTTATTGTATTTATTTCTCTTAGGACCAGTTTAAGACAGCAACATAATGGTATCCCACTCTTAAGGGGAAGGGAGCACCCAAGATTTGTAGGTTCTTGTGGTTGAAAGGAACGACTTAAGTCAGAGGGTCCACAAAAGCTTAAAAAGTTTTATTAATAAATTACACTTGGCACGAAAATTGGTATGTTAGTCCCTGACCTTCTACTATAAGCACACAGCAGTGGGATTTGGATAAAGGGGTGTAGGGTAAAAGGGAAGAGAGAAAGAGATGAATTAAAGAGAGGGAGAGAGAGAGGAAGGAAGAAAGGGAGAAAAAGAGATCACCAGTCCTGGCAGCAGCACTGATCCAGCTGATGGGATGCCCAGGGTCCTGGGGCACACGCACCCCTGGGCTTTGTGGGGGTATCTTTTTATAGCTCAGTTTTCCCCATCTTGAAAACAAGGCTCTTGCTTTCTATGGAAATTAGTTATCATATGCACTCCATTCTTCCAGACCTTTCTGAAAATGGGTTGCAGGGTCTTAGGTGGTCTTGATCTCCCCTTACAGTCCATGCCCACTTCTCAACCTCTTTCCTGCACTTGAGCTGTGCTATGCTTATCTCCAGGAGCCAGAACAAGGATGTTTGTCCTAGAAAAGTGCTGTGTTTACTTCCACATAGCCCCCTTCTCCAGCCACATCCTGTTCTTTCTCACAACATGTTATTACCAACAATCCCTGGTTGTTACTACCAACAATCCTTGGTCAGCTTCAGGACTGTCCAGCTGTCTCAGTGTTTGAGACATGCACATTAGCCCCTTATCTTCTGGGCTTCTGCAGACAGGCAGCGAGCGTAAACACACTACCAGAGAAACCCTGTGATTTCCATCTGTCCTGATTGCCTTTCAGATGTAATTTAATGATCTGATTAAACAGTAACATTTTCTGTACATGGGAAGGTCATTTGCAGGAAGAAGAGAGGCCGCATAGTAGGAATGACTTAGTTGAACAAGTCCATTTCTTGTGCATGGAGTGAAGGGAAGGTGTGTGTCCCAGATGAGCAGCTCCTCTGACACGTGAGAGCAGTGAGCTTGCTTAAAAAAGTCGCATTTTGATGCACAAGGGTAATAACGAACAGATTTTTACAGTACCATATGGTGTTATTAACAAACAAATCGTATGTTAACTTGACAGCTCTACCTTCAAGCTAACTTAGTCTGCAGCAAACATTAATTCCCCTGAGATGAAATATGGAGCAATACTAAGCTTTGGGATTGTATCCAGAGCAGTAACAGTAGCATGGAAGTGATGAATTTCAGGCTTTCTAACCTCCAATACATGTGTTCCCACAATTTATTGGTTCCTTTATTGGCTCTGCAAAAACACAGCAAACCAAAACCCAGCTGGAGCAGGTGGAACAGGGGCTGTTCACTAAAAGTTCTGGAGGGAGAGGAGCTGCTGTTTGAAATACATTTTTCCTGATGCAGAGAGCTATGATAAACTGATGGATATTTCATCTGGTGCACTCTGCTGCTGAAATTCAAACTGCAGCTCTGCTTCGCTGCAGCCGTGGGGCAGGATCTAATTCCACCACGCTCTGGGCTGGGGGACCTGAGGCAGTGAAGGAGGGAATGGTATGTGGAGGAGGGAGGAGGGAGAATGGGTACATTACTTTTAATTGCCTTCTTGTTTAACCCCCTAGCTGTTTTCAAATTTTCTAACTGAAATCTCGTCTTGGTACAGTGTATAAATCCCCTGAATACGAATCTCTTGGATTTGACCTGACCGTAGAAAGATTAGTTTCCATTGGATACCCTCATGAGCTGCTCAATTTTGTGTATGATCCTGCATTCCCTACCAGGTAAATGACTAACAGATACCAACCCTGCCTGCTCGAGGCCTCGAATACTTGTTCTGTGAAGTTCACAGGTGACATGTGAGGCCAGGTTTTCAGCTGTGGGTGTGAAGCCTGTGGCTGGCCACAGATCGTGGGGAAGGGAGACGACTAATCCAGTATGTGGGGGGCCTTTGCACACATGAATCCTTGCCAGCAAAGAGGGGGTGTGCAAGAAAAGAACCCTGCTGAAAACGTGGTCCAAAATTATCTTTTCAAAGCAAAGACGGCAGAGACACGATCGGATTGGGAGCGAAATTAGAATCGGGGGAGAAGGAGCCATTACTGTCTAAGAGGCTGCTGGGATGTCCCAGAACATTTTTCTTTAATGATTTTAATTAGCAGTGTCCTGGTGCGTAAGACATCCTGAAAATCAAGCTAACAGTAAACAAGAATAAAAGTGGGACCAATCCAGTTCACTTGTCTAGATGAATCAGATTTCAAAAACATTTGATTTCATAACTTTGCACTAAGTTAATGGTGCAAAATCACTAAATTCCTACATTTTGTCTTTTGGTGGGAGAGGTAAAAAGGACATTGCTTGTTTTGAACAAAGCTTTTGATCTAACTCTGCTGTTTTAAGTTCTTTCCACTTATGCCTTTGCTGGATTTTGCTTCTTTGACTCCTGTGGAGTTTCTTTACAAAAGACTGGACCAGTGGGTCTGTTGGTTTGTTCCAGTTTCAGCCTAGCAGCCTCCTTCCTTCCCTCCTCTCAGCATGTTTCACACCGAGAGTTGCTGCTGGTTGTGCCCTTGCCTGTAACAAGGCATAGTCCCTCACAAACCTGTGATGAGAGCTCTGTTAAATCCACTACCTTCATCCCAGGGAAGGGACAGAAGGGATATCTCTGTGGAGAGGCTGCGTTCTCCAGATGCAAGCTGCTAGATAAGTGAGAGTTTTGCCAGAGTCAGAACTGGGAATGTGCAAAGCATTTTGTGCCATGGTTACACGCCCCATCTGGCCTTGTCTGTGACAGAGCCATGAAAAAGCGGAGAGAAATTCCTTTATCACACCTCACTATTCCCTGCAGCCCAACAGGGGTGTCAGATTTGTGACCCTGTGAAAGAGGCCCACAGCTCCCCTGGTAGGTGCACGGTTGAGCCTCTCGGGTTAAACGCTCTGGGGGCAGTGGGGGGCAGGTCAGGTGTCTCTCCCACCTGGTGATGCCGGACTCTGGTTGCTCACCTGCCGCCAGCTAAAAGGGACAGTAGGGACCCCATCTGCCTCATAACAGCAGCTCCATTCTGATGCCCCATGCCGAGTGAGCAAAGCTGTTCTAGAGCTGTTCTAGCTGCTGTTAAGATGGTCACCCCTTACTGCACTTCCGTCTTCATATCTTAAATTGCTTTTTTGACAGAGGCCTGGTGTTTGACACCCACTATGGAAACCTGCTGAAAGTTGATGCCTATGGGAACCTCCTAGTGTGTGCACACGGCTTTAATTTTCTCAGAGGGTGAGTGCAGACTCTTGGCTGTTCTTTTTGACTTAATACACTCTGTTGTGTCAGTGGTCCTCGGGGCACCAAGTGTGTAGGGAGTCGCAGGAACTCCGCTAACAGCAGACACTGTGTTGGTGTTCCTACAGCTCCAGGATTAACTGGGGGTGCATTGAGGGTCTCAGGTACAGTAACAGCCCGGATGTTTACAAGGGAGAGGGCTGTGCTACCACAGGCACATCCACAATGTTCTGGGCATAGAAGAACATGTGCTGTGGGGAGGAGTTGGGTTCATCCAGGGGCTGTTCACCTGTCCTGGCACAGTTCAACGTCAGCAGCCTGTCAGTCAAGACAAAGCCATTGCATGAGGACCTGTGCCCCATGAGGCTGTCAGCTTAGCCGTTGCTAAGAAAGTCTGAGGGCCTGAGCTGGCTTGGGGTAGGAACAAGCTTGCTCTACCCCTTTGTGTTTCTGACCTTTGAGGGTGTCAGAACGGAGCACTGGGTGCCATCTCCTGCAGCCTTCCCTGGCTGCTTGTGTTGTCCCAGAGGAGGTGCTTTAGGAAACAGAGAGGACTGCACGTTCCTGCTGCAAGGGCATATATGAATGGAAGGCAAGGCAAGCTCGGGGCCCCCAGGGTGACAAACCTTGTCTTGCAGGCCTCTAAGTCCTTGCATCAGGACTCCAAAATTTAGAAAAAATTACATGTGCACACTTATATGTGCACTGAAGTTCCTCTTTGAGCCTAAAGTGATCTTTAGAAGTTCCAGAAGTTAAGGAGACCAGAATAATATGAGTTCAGTCACTGCCACCCTGCTGATGGATTGCAGAGGGCCCTGAGCGAGCCTCCTGCAGCAGAGCTTTGGCTGAGAGCTGCTGGGGGAGTGGAGAGCAACACATGGGAAGTGGGGGAGAGTTTAAGATAAGCAAAAAATGAAAGTGCAGATGATTTAAAGCATCCTCCTAGCCAGCAGCATGGGGCTTAAGGTCGAGCTGTGGACTCTGGACCACTCTGTGTCCCTGTGTGGGCTCTGCTCAGTTTGCTGACTCAGCCATGAGGGCTTTGTCCTGGCTCTGCCGGAGTCAGCGCAGCCCAGGCAACACCCCTGGATACACTTTTGCTCTTGTGCCAACGGTGCATGTGGGGAAGCTGGGTGTTGATTAAAGCACAGCAGACTTTGGTTAGTGGACCCCGCTACAACTTTGTTTTGCAGGTCAGCACATTTTATCTTTGTTATGTTTTGTGGTTTCACTCTTGTCCACTTTATTATTCTCAGGCCTGAAACACGGGAGCAATATCCAAATAAATTTATCCAGAGGGATGACACAGATAGGTTTTACATTTTGAACACGTTATTCAATCTACCAGGTGAGTCTAATGTGAGCCAACACAGGCTTCTTTCTGTGCCTTTTAAGCCAGTAAAGCTTTGCTGATAGAGTACTCTGCTTTTCTGTTTGGGTTTTTTTACATGAACTTTCTTCCTTTGGGCACAAGGCCTGAAGTTAGCTGGCTGTATGACGTTGTCCTTGTGTTACAATCTCACTCTGTTTCCTTGCAGAGACCTACCTGTTGGCTTGCCTGGTGGATTTCTTTACTAACTGTGACCGGTACACCAGGTTCGTATTCCCTCCACTTTGATGTGTTGATGGAACAGTAAGATTATTATTATATTATCCAGGAGCAGTACAGCACAGATGGAGCTGCTCTTAATATCATTGGAGGCTCCTCAAGTGGTTTTGGTGGGGAAAAGCTCAGGCTATTTTTATTAATTTTATAATTAGTGGTGATGAGTTGATCTGTGTGTACAGCAGAGGCTAGTTATGAAGGTTTCCTTCACAGGGTACATCAGTACCAACATACTTACTGGCACTGGGATTTGGGGCAGCTTCTAGGACTGCAGACTTTTTGCAGGGTGATCACGGGCACCATTCAGTTCATTTTGAACCTATGTCTGTTGGAGCCATGTCTGAACTGGTAACTGAAAGGCTGAATTTCCTCAGCCAGTTACCACAAGTGCTTCATGTCGTAATAAAGGACATTGCACACTTAGAGGTGAAGTGCTCAGTGTGGTGTACAGGCTGTTTGTGCAGCGTGAGTATTTGCCTTGCTGTCAAAAACATATAAGCATAAAAACCAGCTGTGGTTTGGACTGGCAATTGTGAATGCTGCTGTGCTGCTCATCACCTCATGTGATGGGTCATTTTTGCATATATGTGAGTGGAAGGCAAAGGTTTGGTGGGATTTCACCTGGGAGCAGAGGAGCTGTTTATGCTGGCAATCCATCAGGTGAAGTACCTTTTCTCAGGAGAGGCATGATGGTTGCTGTCATAATAAATACAGGTCTGTGTAATCCTTCTTGATTTCTTCTGGTGCAAGCTGTCATGGCTGTCTGAAAGACACCTTCAGAGTATCTTCTGATTTCTAATGTTAACTCTTAAGTGTGCAAGATAGAAGCAGTTCCTCCTCCCAGCAGCATTACATTTAGTTGATTTCCATGACACTCTAGTGCTAGAAAGAGGGAGAAAGAGCACCAGTCTGTCTCTTCCCTCAGCACCTTCTGTAAAATGCTGAAAACTGCATTTTTGAAGTTTTCTGCAGTCTTTTTACCTTCTTGTTATACTGTGGGTGAGAAGTAAGAGTTACAGTCACAGAAAGCTGTCGTACTGCTGTGGAGGCACAGACATTCCTGGGTAACACACAGCTCCTGTTAAACTCCGCTTGTAGCCTTCTTTCGAGTCGGAGCTGCACTTAAGTAGTAGATAAGAAACCGCGATGGTAAAATGAAAACACAAGCTCCAGAGAGCACTTTGAACTTGCTTCCTGGTGTGTTTCTGTCCTGCAGTGACTGTGTGCTAAAATGTCTCTTCTGTCTCCTCACAGCTGTGAAACAGGGTTTAAGGATGGGGACCTCTTCATGTCCTTCAGGAGCATGTTCCAGGATGTCAGAGATGCTGTTGACTGGGTTCATTACAAGGTGACTGCAAGAACTCTTTGGGACATGTGTGGTTGTAACTGGGTTTGTAACTCCTGAATTCAGATGTTCTCTGCCTCCTCTGGGCAAGGGCCCTGCTTTGCCGCCTAGTGAGCAAATCATAGATTGCAGTTGTATGGGAGTAAGTCAAGATCTCAGCTGCCCTCCTAGTATGGGAACATATCTGGCTTGGCTTCCTATTCCTTTTTATTGTGCCCAGATTCCATTTTTGTACTGTAATTCGTGGGTTTTAGAGCACGATGCCATGAGGGTATTTGCACTTCAAGTCCACAACTTGTACATTGTCCTAATTATTAAAGCAGTATTCTACTGCAAATTGTTTTCATTGGCACTATCCTGTGTTACCTAAAAAGTACCTGCATTAAAGAGAGAAATACATCAAGTGTTCTCTAATTAGGGAGCAGCATTTCATCTTCTGCACACACTTGTGAACAAATTTAGAATATAATTTTGTGAGCATTAACATATGGTTAAAGACCTGATTTTCTTGTTCTCCCTCATTCAAGCAGTCTGTGGGGTGGGATGGAGAACCATCACAGGAGAGCTCTGTTCACAATAGTGCTTGTGGTGGTCCATTTACCCATGCAGAAGTCAGGAATCTATCTTTCTTTCCTTATGCAGTGTTGTGTGATACATGTTGGAGTTGGCCTTTGACTAAAGCATTATGGTCAGTGTTGGAGACAGGTCGTTAACTGTCTTGTTTGGTATGGCAAATCTATTTTTTGTTTGTTTCTATTGTATTCCCTTCTGAAAGGGTTAAAATGCTGTTGAAGTGGATTATTTACCATGGTGAGGGAATCGATGGATCACAGAGTTTGTGATGGTCCCTGCTACTCAAAGCCTCTCATCTCTAGAGTCACTGGTTCAGATTCGCCCTGGTTTGTACTTTCACAGCATTTTAAAGTGTGAAAGTTGGCATTGCTTTGTTGTCTCTTACATCGTAAGTTTCCATGACCTCAGTGGGTTCTATTGTTTCCATTTCAGGGATCGCTTAAGGAAAAGACTCTTGAGAATCTGGAGAAGTACGTGGTGAAAGATGTAAGTGTGAAGTTACTTTCCTTGTGCTATGTGACATTCGGTACTAAGCAGGCGAGACATAAACATCCTGATTTGCTTTACTAAATCACAGAACAGATAAGGCTGTGATTTCTATTGGTAATAACCAAAGACAAAGTGGAAAGTTCGGACGCAGCCTTTATTCTGAGCCAGTGACCCACGTGATTTCATACTGATGGGCATAGTTTTTTACGTAAAATATAAAAGCCAGAGGAAACGTTACCAAGGTGAACACACTGGCAAAGCTCATGTTGTTTTTTTCAGTGGTGAAAGCAGCTGTCTTCCCTGCCCATGTTTTTCTGCTCAAGCAAACCTCTCTTTAAAAAGCAACAATTGAGCAACTTTTTAGCCACAAGCATTCTTTTGCCACCCAACAGAAAAGTTACGCTTAACCCTGAGGGACTGAAGGAAAGATCCTGAAAGACTCACCAGTGTCTAGTCTCTTGATAAATGAGTTCAGCACATCTAATTGAGCAAGCTCCAGTGGTTCCCTTACTCCTGCCACCTCTGCAGTGTGCAAGGCCCCTCTGGACCACTTTTGGAATAAGTATTTTTTAGTTTAGATGTGCTCTGTGGTAGATTATGACTTTAAAGCAGTTAACCTTGTTTCTAGTTACATGCCTACAGAATTCTTAGGTAACTGTTCAGTGAGGTAATCAGCTATTTTGGCAATGGACTGAGATTTCAGATTCAATAAAAATAGCCCCAGGAATAAATTCTCCCTAATTTGAGGTTGGAATTATAATGCGTTCCAACTTGTGGCTCGTGAGCTCAGATTTCACCTGCCTCTGGGCCCATTTCGGGAACGGACTTGGAGCTGGAGCCGATCGGTGGGAGCAGTGCAGGGTGCCTGGCACTGTGGTTGGCAAAGGCACCGCAGCCCTGCTGAGCCCTTCCCCCTCGCCTGCCTTCCTCCCCTGGGCTGTGCTCTGGAGGGGTTACCTGGATGGACCAGCAGCTTTCCTGGCTCTGGCCAGTGCACAACACGTGAGTTTGCTTGCTCGATGGTTTGATTTGCCTTTTTTTTTTTTTTTTTTTTTTTTTTTTGTCTGGTGGGATCATAGTTGAGTGTTTTTCCCGTGATGAATGTCTGTAACTTTTGTGTGTGACTTGAATGTTCTCCTTGGCTTCCAGGGGAAACTGCCACTGCTGCTCAGCCGCATGAATGAAGTGGGGAAGGTGTTTCTTGTCACAAACAGCGACTATAAATACACAGATGTAAGTCCTGCTTGAATTGTTGGGTTGGTATATTTATCATGGAATAAGCATAAGCCAGCCATTTGGATGGGTTTTGATGAGACATCTTCTGGTGGAGAATTGTGTGTTTTCTAATCTACACACATTAGATGGGTGTGGGATGGGTTAGTGGTGGATGCAGATTAATTCTTGAGTCATCTGTTGTAGTCCTGGTTCTGGCACTGACCTAGTAATGGGCCTGTCTTAAGTACCTCTGTGCCCCACTCAATTCCTCAGCAATTAAAAGGCTGAAAGGAAAAGTGACAGTTTTAGATTTTAGCATCCTTTAAAATGCAGACTTTCCCTTTCAAGTGAGATAGATAATCTGAGTACAGACAGGTCACCAAACCAAGGTCTTGGAGAGGTCTGAGACCCAGAAAGGGCTGTCTGCTAAGCTGAGAAATAAACGCAGTTACTTCCAACTCCAGGTGAATGTCAAGATGTTGCAACACAGCTAACATAAAGATTTATACGCCATTTTAAAGTGTTGCAAGATATACCTGAAGCAGTGTGCAGTTTTCTGAGGAACCTCTGTTATTTGATTTGATCAAAACTACCGGTTTGATTTCTGTCACTGTCCTGTTCCATTCATTTTGTCTCCAAATCTTATGCTGACTTTCATATAACTTCTGAAAATAAAGTTCTGTAATCTGAGGAGATAAAATCAGAAAAGTATGCTTTTATAAAGTACACAAATGCATGTTTAAAGCGCATTTTTGAATACTTTCTTTCTCTCTTTTAGAAAATTATGACTTACTTGTTTGACTTTCCACATGGACCAAAGGTATGTGAATTCTAGACTGCAGTTGGAATAGACACTGATGTGCCTAATTATCTGTGTAGCTGGAAAGCATTTTAATCCTGCTTCATTGGCTGCGTGGGATTAGTTGCTTTAATCTAGTTAAAATACACTTGCTGTTTTGTGTCCTGGTTGAATGGGATCAAAGCAAATACAATGTAACAAAGAGAAAAGGGGTATCATCTGGTCTCAAATGATAATCTGTGTTAATGATAACATTATTTCAGTGATAAAACGTTTCAACTGTGGCATTTTGCAGCCAGGTTTCTTAGAAATAATGCACAATGATTTAGATGTTGTTAAAAAAGGCCGTGATGGAAAGGAAATAGTTTTTATAAAACAGCAGAAATATTTATGGCTGATCGTGCCTTAATTATCGTAACTCCAAAAATTTTAGCCATGGGTTTTTTTTGTTTTCTGAGGTCAAAACTCAGCCCTGCAACTTTTGGAGAAAGGTTTATGATACAAATTTATACTGCTCTTTCAGTCTCCCAGTGAGAGGGTATCTCATGCTCAAAAGATAAGTTCTCACATGGTGCTTTAAAGGCAGAAGGCAGCTAAGGGAGAAATTTAGAGAGCATAGAAACTCACCACAACTGATAGCCTAAGAAGCCCCTTGCTATGGTCTTGATCTCACAAAGTGCAGAAACATGGAGCAGAAAGGGCTCGGTATCCTTTGGGCAGGGCTGTGCTCTGTGGAATAGAGTCCAGGCATTTTTCCGCTCTTGGCAAAAGTACCAGCACGGCCTGGTAAGCTGAAGCCATGGAGTTGCATGTGTCTGGATCTGTGTGGGATGTCACCGTCAGGAGCAGTGGCAGGGTGTCATTTACTGCATCTTTTTACATGGCAGCTGTGCCCTGACAGGGATGTTCAGTGCTGTTCTCGTGTCTCACAACACGTCCTCAGCCCCCACTGCTAGGCTGGAATGGGATGGGCTTGTGGCAAAAGGGGAATGCTTTAGGAGATGGTGCTGGCAACCCATCACTGTCCCATGGGAAGTGTAAACTAAGGGATTTTGATGGACCAGTAATGTCACAAGGTTATGGCTATGGACAGTGACACTCCAGTTAAACTCCCTGTGGTTTTTTGTGTCTGAGGTTTGTTTTTGCCTTTGTAGCCTGGGAGTGCCCATCGGCCATGGCAGTCCTACTTCGACCTGATCCTGGTGGATGCACGGAAACCCCTCTTCTTTGGGGAAGGCACCGTACTGCGGCAGGTGGACACGGTGAGTGGTCTGTGGAGGGTACCACCGTGGCTGGAAGGGCTTCTGCACCTCCTGTATGGCATCTCTCAGTGACAGTGGGCAATGCAGTGTTTAGACAGGACCTACTGTAGAGGCTGTGGGCTGGAGTCTCCTCTTAGTGATTCCCGAGCAACCCCATCACCTCAAGGCTTTTCTGGCTTCCCTAACAGACTGCAGGTGACAGTAGGAAAGCCACCTCTGGGCGGCTTAGGAGTGAGACAGACAGACAAAGAGTGAAGTATCAGTACTATCAATATAGAAAAGATCCAGACCATCAGCTGTTCAGCACTAACATAACACCTCCTTCCACAGGTGACCGGGAAGCTGAAGATTGGCACCTACACTGGCCCGCTGCAGCACGGCATTGTGTACTCGGGAGGTGAGGCAGGAGCCCTTCTTGTTCTGTGGAGTGGCTCTGACATGGCCTTCAGCCACTCCAGCTGTGAGAGGACTTGTGCCAGGCAAGGTTGTGCTTCCCAAAGCGCATTGTTTTGTGCCCTCTGCACACTGCACCAGAAGCTCTCCACGATCAGAGCTGCACAATGCAGGGAAGAGATGGACCCGTTCCTCCTCAAATGTCCTTTTCTTCCTTGCCAGAGACGGGCTGGGAAATCCCTGCAGGGCTTGTGGTGGAGGAGTGGCTCCAGGTGGCCCAGTGCAGTGTCCCCAGCTGTACTTAATGCTGCCACCAGCATGACCACGCTTGGAAGGTTCCACCAAGCCAGGGAAGGGCAGTGGGTGGATGCAGACCTGTCTGTGACACCCAGGGCCCCGTTACTCTCACAGGGGGTGGGAGGCAGCATGGCCTCTGTTGCTGTCTTTCATGTAGACGTGTGCATGGGCAAAGCTGCTCCTGGGTGAACTCCCAGGCAGGTGAGCAGTGTCCATGGCAGCCACGGTCAAGCAGTGGAGGTTTCTGGGAGGAAAATGCACTTGTTTGGCTCACTGTTCTGAGCCATGCCATTCTTCTCTCAGGCTCTTCGGACACAGTCTGTGACCTGCTGGGGGCCAAAGGGAAGGATATCTTGTACATCGGAGACCATATCTTTGGAGACATCCTCAAATCCAAGAAACGCCAGGGCTGGCGGACCTTCCTGGTGATCCCTGAGCTGGCGCAGGAGCTGCACGTCTGGACAGACAAAAGCGGTCAGGAGCCGGGCAAGCCCCTGGCCAGGCTTTGCTCTTGCTTGTCTGATGCTGCACCCCTGAAATCGCCAGGGCTTAGGGGTGTAGGGGAGAGATCACCCTGGCTTGCCACTTCTCCTTTTGGCCCTTTTCCCTGGGTCTGGATGCTGGTGGCAGGAGCTGGGGTGCCTCTCTGTGGCCAGGCCTTTCCTGTGCTCTGTCCCAGGCTTTTGTGTGTAATCAGCCAAGTGCTGCCTTGGCCACGGGAGAAGCTGCAGCTGGGTGGGGTTGAGTTGTTCCTCATCCATAACCCCAGAACCTCCTCCCCCTCTGCACATATGGAGCCATGGCTTCTATGTTAAAAAATATCTGACAAGACCTGGGTAATTCTCCCTGTAAAGCCTGAGCCATGACTGCTCTCCCATCTGCAGGGACTCCCTATTCACCAGCCGCTTCCTCGTTCCTCCCACTCCCTCTGCTGCTCTGCCGCCAAAGTGCTGTGCGTTCCCCATCCTCCAGCGCTCCTGCTTTTCTCCCAGGTTTGCCCTTTGGTGTGTAAATAGGGCTGGGGGTTATGCAAGTTTCCCCATGGCTGGTTGGAAGGCTTTGGTGACAGCTGTAAAGGTTCAGCCATGAAAACAAAAAGGCCAGCCAGAGACCAAGCCCAAAGTTCTGCCTATGGCACAGGGTGTGATTGACCCCTCTCCCTGCCCAGAGGCCATGCGGTGCCTCCAGTGTCCCTGCTCCAGTGT
>VYZQ01065370.1:17988-47622 GCA_013400655.1 Mystacornis crossleyi
TCACCTTTGAGAAATAACACCACTTCCTTTTGATCTACACCGTGAGTCACCATTGTCTGTGGCCTTACAAGTTGCTGTATTACAAGACCTGATTTTCATGTGTCTGAAGCCAGAGCACAGGGCTCTCCCCAGAGCAATGTACTGAATTCTGTTGTTAAGGACAGTGAAGCAATTAGGGTGGGATCTTAAGGTATTCTCCCCTCCAGCCCAACACCTACCAAGACTTCAACAGGAAATGCTGACGATGTTGTCGTACACATCCCATTTCACAGGGCCCTGGGCTCCCTGGCAACAGGTTTTGATACTGACATCACCTTCTAGGTTTCGGCATCTACACTGCCCATTCTGAAACACAGACAGGGGGTGGTGGGTCGGGGAAGGAGGCTCACGGCTCAGATGATTGTTCAACCTGTTAAATCATTGAATGAAAATAGGTGCTGTGCTTTTGTGGGGTTTACTAGTAGAGATTAAGGGGTACAGAGAGAAGAGCAAGTTGTGTGATGTTTTTCATGTCTTACATGTGAGAAGGGGCTGAGCCCTGCAGGTTTTCCACCACTCTGAGCAGAGGTAAGACTGCTTTTTAGGAAGCTGGAGAGCTCTACAGCTTGTGAAGGTTAGGCACCAAAAGACTTCACTATTTAAAGGTATAGAAGGGAGTATTAAGGATTTCAGTCTTGAATATGAGCACCTGCATTGTATCTGTGTCTTTTTCTTTCCTCTGTGAAGCTGGGCATCAGTCTCTACAACACTACAGATCCACACTGGAAAATCCTAATGCAACCAAACTGAAATGCTCCAGAGGAATTAATTGGTGACCTTGCCTGACAGACCAAAATAAATCTGGCAGGCAGGTTGCCCCCTTTGCCAAGTCCTCAGATCCCCAGCTGCAGCCATACGGATTACACTGCTTCCTGGGCCGGGTAAGGTTGCCAACTCCGAGTCCAGCTACCAGCCAACTCCCCCTGCGCTGCCTCCTGCCTTCAGCTTGGCTCTGCAGGCTCCTAAGCATGCCCAGAGCCAGCTGGTTAGCACCAGGCAGACAGGGAACCTGGCACTGCCCCCACCTTTTGGCCAGCTGGTAGATCGACAAAATGGATTGCTCCACTCATGAGAAATGCTGGGATGCCGACATCCGCCTCCTGCACAGAGCGAGGCGCAATGTGACAGCCCCAAACTGCCCTGGGAAGCGGATTCTTCCTGCAGCACCTGCAGGCTTCTCTCTGCCTCACCTTCTTTGCTCAGGCAGGGGACAGAGGAGCTTTTCAGGGCTGCTGTGATGAAGTTATTCCATTTATATTTTTCAAAGGATCTGAAGCACTCAAAGCACTAAATTTTTGCACATTGTTTGGTATTCATTTCAGCTTTCTCCTAATGAGTAGGCACAGACTGGCTGAACTAAAGGTCATGGTTTAGGTTATAGGCACAGGCAAAGCTCTGTGCTCTGTGTTCTACTAAATCTGCAGCTTTACATTAACACCTACAGAGAGAACCCTGTCCTTGCCACGCAGAATCATAGCACAGACTATAGTATGGCTCTATATCATGTCAATATAAATATAAAAATAATTAAGAAGGATTTCTCATTGCTTTCACAGCTTCTATTATCAATTCTAAGGGTCAATCCTTTATGGTACAAACATTTGAATGTCACCTTCACTCACCTGCATGTTTTCAGCATGGTACTGAAGAGTAGTTGAAATGTGTAAGCTCCTCCTGAGCTTGTTCCTCCTTAAAAGTCTCATTTTAAAGGAAGTTTTTAAATTATTTATATATGCATCTGCTTTTTTTTGAGATTAGATGATCAGGAATTTATGCCTGAATGGCCCCGTAACAGCAATAGAAATATTTCCTGTAATTGTGTCCATCCCTTCACCATTGTTCCAGTCATCAAGTCCCCTTTTAACTGCAGCTCCATATGGAGCAGAAGAGACAAGCAGTGCCGCAACAGCTTACATTTCCATAACCTCTGGGCTGTAGACAGTGTGAGATTTTCACAACTACTAGCTGGAAATGTATTTATTTAGCCAAGCTGCCAAAACTCATATTTTAGCTTGGGAAGCCCCTCATCCAATAAGGCTCTCATTACACTTCCACTGTTCTACAAGCACTTCATCCTAAGGCAATCAAGGCAGTAATAAATAGTGCTTTTTAAAAACCAGTGGCCCTGAGTCATGGGTGTTTGGAATACAGATGTAGTGGGATCAGCCAGAGTCAGCCTCCTCAGGAAGATACCTGGTAATTTCCTCATTATGTCATCCTTAAATGTCAGCCATTTCCTCTATAGTTGCACTAACACTGAAAACATGAGCCTTCTTGTTTACCTCCACATCAATATGCACTTAAGGAAAAAAGGAAAAAAGTTTCTTCTGCTGCGAAAATGTTGCTAGATCTTTTAAAACAGTATATGAGAAATAAAATGTGTGGTATAGTCTACCATACTATACTAATGTCTCAAGACTGAAAACTGCAATAATTTTTCTGAATGACAAACCAAGTGGTTTTCTTGCTTGGTGATCACACAGCAATTTCACAGCTACTGGTTTCATTACCCTCTTCCCTCCCCAAAAGATTTCCTTCATATGAAAAGGCCTTTCACACTTTAAGTTCTTCTCTTTGCCTGAATTCTGCATTATGCTATTTGTAGGGCTTATTTTTCCCTTGTTAGTCAGTAAGCAGGGCTGTCAGGAAAGCAGTACATAATCAAGTGTGTCTCAACAAGCTGAACAGATTCCTACAGCAAACCCTTAGGAAACCAAACTGCAGCCCCCTCTGCTCCTACCAGCTGCTGCTGCATTTACCTTCTAGATAAGAGTCTGTGATCTCCTCTATGGTTTTACCCTTGAGGGAATGGAGCAGCAAGAAGTAGGTTTAGTCAGACTTCACCCTGACCTCTAGGTGAGAGGAAGCCTTCTCTGTACAGTTATATGCTCACAGTAGAGGCTGATAAATAGATAGAACCATAAAACATACAAAAGAGTTAAATAAAATCCATTAGTGATGTTCTGTGCTCCTCTTGGCCACTTCCTGGGGGTCCATCAGCTGCAAACTCACTGCCACTAGAGGGCAAACCAAGACATTTAACAAAATTAATCCCTGTACATATATATATATTATGTTTTCATTATGGCTAAATTTGTGAGAAGAAGCCTCTTTGCCTATCTTCAGAAAAGATACAGTGATGGTATCTTCTACCAGAGACGCTGATGTCACACATGACGCTGATGTTTTTAGACACACTAAAAATATTCATGGTTGGAACTCTCCCAAAACATGTTGACACTTCCTTACATGTGTCCCTAAAAAATTTTACAATTGCAAGCAAGTCAAACACTCTCCTCAAATATTCAAGTAAAAATATGGTTTATGTATTGATGTTCTTCAAACCAATACATGAAAACAAACTAGATATTGTACACCCTATGGAAAAGAATTATTCTGAAAAAATATACTCACAGCAACTAGTCAGAAGGCTTCCAGAAAACTGTTGAGATCCCATTCTATGTGTTTCCCCTTAATGTAAGAGGTGATACAATGAGACATCCAGACTGACTCACTCTACAAGGCACTTGTCTGGCTTTCCTCTCCTTCTGAATGAGCACATAGGCAGCTCAAGTCTTGTTCAGTAACTCTTCATAACGGCTTCAGGGTCTGTATGTGGAGTTAGTCATTATCACATAATATGGGCATTTAGCTATTCAAATATTCGAGATACAGAAGGTAGTTTCTGGTACAGCAGAGTGAAAGGAAGAAAGTAAAGAACACTGTGTAGGGAATCATTCAAGATATAATTTATATTATGAAGAGGAAACAGTATTTCTTTGATAATTTCTTGGAAGATTTGTGCAGGTGATTTTTCTAATGGAAAGAAATTATAGGTTTAGAAAGATCCTGCAGAATTGGTATCAACGTTCAGAAGCTGTTGAGTCTGTTTTCCCTTTAATGTAAGCAAGGCAATATTTTTTTGTTAACAGGAAGTCCAGCTCCCTAACTGCAGTGAGATGCAGTCTCTGGAGTTGCATTTGCCTCTGGTATCAGTAAGTGACCCCCCCCAACATCAGGATTTTACAAAGATTCACCCAGCAAGCACATAAATCATCAAAAGCTACAGGAAATTTTCAGCATTTTCCCCCAGCTTCTCAAAAGGAAAGTTGTCAAAGTAGCTGTCTGCTAAACATATCATCTGACTTACTATAGAAAGAAGGATGTCAACACTGCATGTCAAATCCAACACTGAGATATATTTTTTAATGGGCAGGATCTGACTTAGACAGATCCCAAATCTCTCTGCAATTACCTGCATCTGTAGGAAAGGCACAAAAGGATTTATCTTAAAGAGCTCTCAAGCTATCTCCTAGCAATTTTTTTTTTGTGACAAAAGCATAGTAAAAATCTTAGGAAAATATTTTCAAAGGCATTGTTTGAGGAGATTGTAAGTGTTAGCTGCCCCCCTGCTTTCACACCAGCAGTGGTGCCACTTGGGTGCAGTTTGGCCGATGACGTTTGCTCTCAACCACCACCCCTTTCCTGGGAGTCTGGTGACCCTTCCCACATGAGCTCTGTCAGCACCCAGACACCAGGACACGTGGCAGCTTTCAGGAAACAGGCTGCTCACAGGTGGGCTAATGGCGCCAGAACTATTCATCTACCACTGCAGCCTATACCCTTCAGAGAAAGTGTTTGTGATAATGCAATGAGAATTTAAATTATTCTCTCTGCACCGTCCCTCAGCTAGCAACCCTCCAAACATAGGCACAGAAATGCAAGAACGTTGAAAATAAATTCTGGGCACTTTCAAGATGTTTCAGCTTAATGAGTGTAACCTATTACGTCAGTGGTCCCCTGACATGGCCACCAAGGACGTGCCATGGCACTGGGAACAGACACTGCTTCCTGAAGCCAGTGTTCACACAGGTGTAAGAAGCAAATTAATTCATTCCTGCCGACATGGACTATAATCTGTCCCCTGCTAGGTTTTCTTCCTGTTCAAAGCATACTTCAAAAACAAGCAGTAACGTGACCTGAAGTCTAAACTGTGCTACAAGAGCTTCAGCTTCCGGGAGCCCTTCCCACAGGTAAAGGGCAGCCATGTCAGTCAGGTGTGAGAGTCACCGTGTTTCATAGCTGGTTTCTCAGCTATCCCCCTGCAGATGGTCACTTCAGAGCTGTATCCAGCCACTACAACTAATTTATCACCCAGTATTAGCCCAAGAGCAGGTCTAAAGACACAAATCACTAATGAGGGCACTTTAGGATTATGACAAGTGATCGTTTACATCCTTCTTTTTATGTGTTGTTTTTACACCCATACAAGATATGTACAGAGCCCTAATGTGTCTTTTTACAAAAACTTCATGGATGTCCAGGGAAGGGAAAAAAAGAAGACACAAGCCCTTAAGGTTAAAGCAAAATTTTTGCCTTTGTAACTAATCCTTATTCTGTCCTGGATTAGATTCACCAAGCACACAAAACGTGCTTTGGTGGCCCAGGGAAGAAAAGCTCTGGACAGATTTTGCAAGTGCCCCTATGGAATCTTAAGTGGAACATGAGGAAATGCTCATATTTAAGCCAGCAGTGTGCAGATGTTAGGGAATGAGACAGCACATCACCTCAGAGCCAGCATACCCCACTTCCTTTCTCCTTCTTTCCCTAATTATGCATGAGATTTAAAAAAAAAAAAAAAAAAAAAAGGGGGAGAGAGAGAGGGGGTGGGGGGGGGGGGGGTGTTTTAGAAGGTGATTGTCCAAAAACATATGAACCAGATTTTGCTCCTTCTAGGTAAATCCTCAGCTGGGTGGGTGAACTCCTGCTGTTCTGAATTGAGCTGGATGCAGTAGCCATGCTAGTCTTTACTTTTCCTAAGCTTGTCTTTTTCTCTGCTACCAGAAGACAATTTATTCTTTAAGGAATATGTATCATTTCAGCATATCTTAATTTTTTAGAAGGTGAAAAAAGACTGAATTGTCACATGACTTACGTATTCAGGGTGTGATGATGATCACTACTGGGACAAAGGTATGGCAGAAATGGAGTACAACTGCATTGTCCTTCTCAGCTGATGTGCTTGAGTATGTGGCCTGAGCACCTTCCTCAAAAGAAGGAAATGTTTTCCTCATTCTAGAGGAAAGTATGCTCTGGCACCAAACAAATGGGCAACCTTCTAGGAACTGCTCCCCAGGAAGCCTCTCAGCAATTGCTTCGGGTTGAAGATCACACAAGAATTCAGTTTTTCACAAAGGCATTAGGTAGAAAAGCTTTAATTATTTAAAGAGTGTGGATTAAGCAGACACTGTGCTGCACCTACAGTGCCTTGGTGAGAAGGTGCTCTGTAAACAGAATTATTATTTCATCAACACAGTAGACTCCTCACTTAATGGCTCACTAACTGGGCCAGAGATGAGATTCGATGTGAAGAAATCAATGACTCAAAGCAAGAGATTCAGCAAATATGAAACACCTAGCGCTTAGCTCTTAGGATTGCATATTGTCTCCTGTGGAAGTGACTCGTATCACGCCGGGAGAAAATAACACTCCTGCTGCTGCGTCCAACTGTATCCACAGGAGATAAGACTGAACTGGTGCTTGCTAACACTACAGTCCCATACTTTTGCGGGGGGTTATTTGCTTTTTGGTGTTCTCCTTCTGTGCTATATCTGCTAAATTAGTAAGCATTGTTACTCATATTTTCAAAATGGTCTTACTGCTTGCTTTCTTCTTTTTGTAATTCATGACACCAAAGTCAGTATTTCTTAGTAATGGTAGCCTTATTTTGGTGTCCACCAGATGTATACATCAATCAGAATGACTCTGCTGTACCGGCAGAGCCGAAGCACCGAAGGGCATCCTGCAAAATTAAATGGGGAGAATAATGAAGTCCTTCACAATTCCTCTCTGTTCTAACCATTATAAAAACTCAAGAGAACAGAGAAGATATTTTCAACATGTGGCTATAGGTGCATGACTCTTCTTCAGACAGCTGGCTAGAGGGTAAATGGCAAGAGCAATAAGTATCTATCTCTCCTCCCCAGGAGTGAGCATGATTCATGGATGAAGAATACTTTATTTTCCTACTCACCAGCACACTGAGGCTTTACTGTGAAATTACTTCTTAAGTTTTCCCCTTCTCTTCAGTGCTAATTTAGGGATATAAAACTCACCATGCCAGCTCACTTTTCACTGAAGTGATTTCAGCTTCGCTTCCAGATTCTGAGGGAAAATCTCAGCTTTACATTCATCAGCTCCTAATGAAAAACAGCAAACCCGACTCTGCAAAGAAAGGTTCCTGGTGTAGTGAGGAGTTTCTGTACAAAGAGGGAGAGATGAGTTAAACTGCAGAGGAAATCCTTTATTAATAGTACCAAAGGACTGCACAAACCCCAACTAATTCTCTGAACGAAAGAAGGATTAATATCCCATTTTATAGGAAGGAAAGTGAGATAACAGAGCAAACACCCAGGAAAATTAACAGACAGGATCACTGCAGCTTCAGTTCCACACCCATTCGTGTGGGTGGAGAGCCAAATTTGGGCAGAATCTCTTCTATTGGTATGGCAGTTTGTTTATTTGTTGCAATAGAAGGAACAGACCAGCAAAATTTCTCACAATTTTCTTCAGAAAATCCTGCCATTTCTTGTTTGGATTTTTTAACTATCAACCTGTGTCTTTACCAAACAGGACAGTTAACAGTTAATGTGACAGAAAACAATTATAAATTGCACAAAACTGTGTTGAAGTCAGACTGACACTTTTCATGTGTTTTTGAAGATAATGTCTTTCTGACACACCTTTCTGGCTGCTTTTTGTAGGAAGGAATAATACAGCACAGAAATACAGCACTGAAAAAAGGCAGCTTACAGTGCCTGCCTCAAAAAAAGCAATAACCTTTTTCTACACGTAATTGCACTAAATTCACCAAGAGCGCACAATGGACAGGAATACGAAATGAATCACAGCATTTCTATATGAAACAGCTGTTCCATGAACTGGCCATGATGATTTTTGACTATATGGCTGCATCAGTAGTTTGGAAACAATTAGCCAGGAGCAATTATTTATCTTGAGTAGTCACACTTGTTTTCATCAGCTCTTTAGGGGGTTCTCTTGTAATCATAGAACTTGGAGAGCTGAAAAAGCAGGATTTTCCTACTCCAGTTGGACCAAGAAATAGAATGCAAATCAATGAGAGTGTGTTTAAATAAAATTTGTGACATCCAATTTCATCCATCATTTTCTTCCTTTCCTTGTTAAAACAAAAATAATATTACATTCTCTCTAAGACTCAGGGGATCTCAAAATAAATTTAGTAGTCACACCAGTATACTGGAATCAGGAGAATGCAAATAAATCCCATCCTTCATTGCCTCATACTTTCTACTCCTCTAATTTGCAGTGGTAAATTTGAAATCCGAATAGCGTTATTTTTCAGCAAGCACTGAGCACTCCCGGGTGCTTTTTGCCGCCACTGGGACATGCAGCTGAGACATCCAACACCTATGCAAATCTGGGACGAGTTATCTGCAGTGATACAACTAATGCAGCTGAGGAAAAGAGTTGCTTTACCATATCACAAGGGAATGAAACCTCGGTGGTGAGCTGCTGGCTCTGTTAGAGGTTAATCAACAACTTTACAATAATGTAACCAGCCTTAGGAACAGACTAAAAGTCATTAGGAGGTTGGTTTTCAGAGCATATCAGGAGACAATATAGGGCACCATCACGCATTCAGGAAATCATGTTCAGGTTTTATAAACCACAAATTCAAATAAGGCCTGGCAATCTTTATGCTATGAACACATAAATAGATTTAGTATGTGTAAACCATTGTGTAACTCAGTTGGAGAATTAATACTGTCTGGGAAAAGATTCCAGAGTAGTAAGAAGTTTCTGAGTACCCAGGACAGACATATCAGGCTTTCTAATTTCACATGTCTGAGACAAGAACCAAGACACAAATGTTGTTGACATTAGACATCGTTTCCCAGGACATCCTGAGCAGTTAGCCAAGTGCAGCATAGCTGCACAAAAGAACTTGCTGTCGCTTGTTATTAAGTTATCTGGTTGCTTAGGTATGGGCCACAGCCTCCGGACAGTTGCTCTGAGAGCTCAGTTTGGAAGCAATAAGCATTACTTTTCAGGAAACTAACAAGGGTGAGACGTTAACTGCTCAAGTGTGTATTAAAAGGCTGTTTCCTTCCAGAACTGAATTAAAATTTGGACTTACACAGTTCTTTTAAAATTAACCTCTTTGTTCTATTTATAACCGTTTTTCTCCTTTTTTTTTTTTTTAGAAGCAGCTTTTGAACACATAAGCAGAGTGGGGATCTCTTTGTGCTTTCCCACTTGATAAATTCACCAGTCCCCTGTTCTCAATTTTGATTCACTGGATGCTGTCCCCTGCCAGGCTTGTGCCCTCAAATAGACCAGCACTACTCCTGCTCTCACTGCGCTGCTGCCCCTTGGCCACAAATCCTTTTACAGGAAAGGGGCTCTGGGTGCAGCTGCTATAGGTGCACAAGACAGGCAAAGCCCCTCATTCTGAATGCCAAACACGAATACTCCGCCTCACAGCTCAGGGGGTAATGAAAACCAAAGACACAAAGGGATTTTGCACTAGATTTCTGAAAAATCCAAGCTGAGCTGACAATCTAAGCACTTCTCTGTCAACAAAGGCTGCTTGGGATTTACCAACTAGCTGTCCCTCCTGAAGAGCCTGAGCATTTGGTATGCTTTGAGCAATCTTAATGTATGCCAAGTTTTTATTCACAGACATGGCCTTTTACATAATACCCGAATAGAGTATTTGCTCAGGAAGTGGTAGACCTGAATTCCAGGCTTTTCCCTGCTGAGGAGGGCTGAAACTACTGTTTCTACTTCCTGAGGGAAAATGCAAAGCCTGCAAAGGACAAACCTGGATTTGAGTAGAAGAGACCTGGGACCAAGTTTCTGCTCCCTGGGATGTTCAAATATCTAACATCAGATGGCATCTGGATTAAAAAACAAATACAAGCCAGAAATAATCAAGGACATAGAGACTGGGATCAGGAATACATCACTCTTGGCCAAGCTCCGTAATCACTAGGTTAAATAATGATTCCAGTCCTCTTGGCAGACCTTATTTGCAACATGCTAGTGCAATTATATTATTTCAGTTCTGCGGCAGCTTGAATGTCTCTGCATTGCCCCTCCATGGCACAGTGCAGACATACTTTCTTCTCTTTCACTGAAGTAGTTTGGTACAAGCTACTATATTCCCTGGATCAGAGAGAAGTTATGTGTAATAGTTAACATTAATGTAACTACTGCAGCCTCACTATCATTGTGCATTCCTATTTGGGACTGTACATATCCTTGGTATCCATGGCACTGCCTGCACCTGGAACAGGAATTCCTTCCATTTAATTTAAAATATACTCTATGATTACAGCAGTCATCCATTTAATTGGGGCATCATACCCCCTGTTTCAAGTAATATTTAATTAGGATGCAGTAAAAGGAAAGCAAAATTGAGGATCCCCTATCCAGGAATGAATAACCTAAAGGATTTTAGAATAAATATCCTGGAGGATTTTTGTTTGGGGTCCCCTTCCCTGGGGAGATGGGCCTTGGAAGTGAAAGCATGGTTACACGGGGTTTGCAGACCCCCTGTTCCCTGGTCACATGTACCCAAATCCTGTCCAGATTGGCTTTTTCATGTTCCCCGGTCCCGGGAATACTGGGGTTTTCCCCAGGGGTAGTCAGTCTGGGCCAGGCCCCCATGCCAAGAGGCTGGGAGAAAAAATAAAGAATATCTATGAACATCTATCAAGTATCATTTCTCTGATTATTTCCAAGGGCATATCTGTCTCCACAAATGTTGCTGGGATTCCACAGCAACAGATTTTAGACTAAAGATGATTTGAGTATGTTATAACTCATCTGCCCTTGTCTTTTCTAACACATCTTACCCTCCCTACAATGGAGATGAGATTTTCTGTACAGCTGCATTTCCAGGTCAGCACCCCAAGATCAGGGAGCATGCAAGAGGCACTGCTTCATTCCTTCTCCCTGGGTGAAGCTTGTTGTGCACAAAGATTTCCACCTCCCACCCAAAGTGCCTGTCTGGGGAAAGGACATTTCCCCTGGCCTACTGAAGTGGCTCTGAGCACACCAGCTTCCACCAGGACCACCCTACTGATCCTGTGGGGTATCAGGACAACCAAGAGTTACATGCCTTGACTGCAAGCATAAAACCTCTTGCATCTCCTTAGAGAATTAGCCCCCAGTTTCACTCTGTGCAATATCCCATCTAACTGAAGCAGTCTGGGCATAGATGCACTCGGCCTTCAAGGCACTTGGATTTCATAGGAATGGACAAGCACCTAAGATTCAAGCATCAAAGACAACTAAATTACCTTCTAGGAGAACATGAATCTACTTTAGTTAGTTCCCAAGAGAAGCCACTTTCCCAACCACAGTCAAGAGCAGCTGCTGCAAGGACTATCTGCCATGCAATTTGTGTCCACATCAGACACTTACCAGAAGATTGAGCAGTGCAACATTCAAAGCGGGTCACCAGAGTTTTTTGACATTAACCTACCTTTGACTCACATTCTGCAATATTTAGATCATTTCCAAGGAAGTCTGTCACACTGAATGTGCAGTTTTTAAAACCTGATGTTATGGCTGTGCTATTATTGTGCAGCATGTGTTGCTTGCACAGCAAGATTAGGGACTCATTTCCAAAATGAGGGTCAAATTTATAAACCTGCATACAGTGCATTGTCTCTAATAGGATATTTTTCCATTGCACTCTTACCTGTTTAATGTAAAATTAAATTCCATTTCATCTTTGGCAAGCCTTTCAGCTGGAATACAATTTTGACTAATAAAACATCTATAAACACCATCACTTTTATTATGTATGGCTGTACCTTGATAACAACACTTGGCACGACTCGCAGCAGTGAGGTAACCATGAACACTGCTCTTACTAAGAAGAGATAAAAAATTACATTCCAGTAATTTAGAAAGATATCTTCTCTCTTGAAAGGGAAAGTGAAAAAAATATTTACAGATATATTCCCACGTGAGATGCCATGCCTATTACTGGTAAATATTGTTACAGTTTTAAGTGCGGTGCTTTGAAACACCAGCCTGAGGTCCGGGCTACTGAGGTCAGAGAGATGCCTGAACAGAAATTATGGTGCTTGAATTCCAGAGTTGGAACAAACAAGGCAAACAAGAGTAAAGGAAACTGGTTTTATCTCCATTTTTAAGATAAAGGAAAACACAAGAAGACGAATCTTTACCTAGTCTCAAGGACTTCATCATCTTTGGAATTACTTTTTCTGCATCTATTAAGCACAACATAGGCATCAAAAAGTGCAAAACTAGTCAATCCTGAACAAGTAAAATCGTATCCATGTCCTCACTAATATTTTGCATTATTTATAAACTTTTTACAGACATATTTTAAATAACAGTTTCTGTGAAGACTGATCATACAGCAGACTGTTGTGCTGACATTTTTACGGTCTACAAAAAACTCTTGGGTTCTGGAATATCAGCAAACTGCAGCCCCTAGGGAGCACATCAATTTTATCTGTGCATTGTTCTAGCCAGCTTGCATTTTCCTCTTTGTGCATGGGTGTCAAAAAACAGTATATGAGTTGACCCAACTCAAACCAGCTGTTGGTTTTCTTGTTTGAATTATTTTTCTATCACATCCTGCTTTTGCCCTTTGCTCTTCTCCATACTGACAGCTTTGCCAGAATAAATCTTCACTGTTCAGCCAGATGAGGAAACACCCAGCAAACAAGGTTGTTGTCCTTTTTTATGCATAGCCCAGACTGCTAAGTCCTGACTAGTGGGTCAGGCTGTTTTCATATCTATTATTCTGTATTTTCAAAAGGTGTCTTTGAGTCATCTACCTGTAAGTAAGCCAAAATTTTGATAATGATGCTAAAAAAATAAATCTTCATGTGGCAAGATGCTTTGTATCAAATATGTACAACATTATCTCCTCTCAGCCCCAGATAATTTAAAAGAATCTTTCCAAGATTCCCTGAGTAACCTAAATCCAGGCAGAATAAAAATGATACAAAAGATATAAAAGGCAATAAACCGGTAGTTCATCGTAGCCCACAGAGTGCTCCCTAACACTTGTTTTCTTGAAATTAATTCTGTTGCAGTGGAGAGCAAGTGTCTGTGCTTTCACCTGGAAACAAAGACTGAATTATTGTCTCTGATGTCAAGGGAGTGTTTTAATTTCTTGTGTTACTGTCACTTGAAAGTGTGTCCCCTAGCCTGCAGACGGAAAGAAAGGGCTGGGGTTACACACTCACTAGTGTTCCCCAAGGAGACTTGTGCCTGCTCTCTGTCTGAAACTCATCACTGTGGTTCTCACAGAGAAAGTATGGTTTCATAAATACAAGAATTGGGTTCAGCTATTCAGTGATGGACCTCACTTGTGTTTCTTGAAAATGTTACTTACAAAGGCTATTTCTTTCAAAAATTATATTTCTTCATGCAGTATTTGCTTCTAAAGAAGTGTTTTCTACTGCAAAAACTGGGAGATACCAGTTTCATTATGTTCCATTCCTTCTTAAAACTATCACTGGAGAAAGGATGGGATTTTCACTGAGATTTTAGCTGATCAGAAAATGGGATGTAGAAAAACCCTCCTTGAGATGGCTGAAAATGTCTAGCAGTAATATAAAGGCTCCAATCACCAATTCTGTGTGTATATATATATGCACTAAAACACGTAAGTAGATTCTGAACCAACAGAAGTCAAGGGTTCGTAGCCCATTCTTTTGCATTTATAATAGCATTTAACCAGTATGAAATTTGAATACAACCCTTTCCATGTCTATATAATATCTATATAGACATAGCTCATCCGTTTTGTTTTTAAAGACGTCACGGTTTGCTGAGACTCCCTTGCCTTTCCTCTCACACATACCTTGCAGTCCCTTTTAGAAAGAAGATTGTGAAGTTCCTCTAGATGCCACTTGCTTTCTTTCATCTCTGTGTTGAAAAAAATGTACACATCTAAGGGTGAATACTCTCAATCTGGTCTGCAGCTTTGGACTCTGAAGCAATTTGGGGTTAATATTTTTGTTACAGGGTACTTTTTCCACTGTGGAGGCTTAGATTTTCTTAAACCTCAAATCCACAGCTCTATTACATTTATCTATACCTTTCAATGAGCAGGAGTGAGTCAGCGAGGGCTAGGCTCTGTCATGGACATCCCTATGGTCTGTAAGTTTCAATACAGAAATAAAAACACCAGCAGCTTGAAGGGGCAGAAAATAGTAGAATGAATAGCAGGATGCCAAAATGAGATGGCTTTCACTGTTAGCAAAGATTCATTAACCTGGTTCTTCAGTTTGGTAGCTGGGTGAAAATGTGTTTACATACAGCCCAGTCCAGGTAGGCAACGTCTTGTTCCATAACTCAAACCTAATGAAAATCTCCCTTCACAGTATGTGTAGACTTTAGAAACAGAAGAGGGTGACAGTGTTTGTACTGACTCTTTTACTGGCACAATGCTATTGCATAGCTTGGGTTCTTTTAAACAGAGATCAGTATTATCTGTACAGTCATTTTGTAATAAAACATGCACCACAGCAAATGTTCTCAGGTTGTATAAGAAAGCCTGATACTAAGAAACATCTCACTCAATATATATAGAACACAGAAAGTCCCTTTACATGTTCATCAACACCTCATTTACAAGTAGCTGTGTAGGCATAGGTAGCAAAGTACTAACACCTCAAAAGTCGAAACCCTCAGGAGGATGGAGAGCCCCATTCATTCAGACCCCATCTCTCCCAGCAAAGGGGACAGCACAGCAGATCAACAAATGGGCAGATTCAAAGTGCTCACAGCTCCCGGTGTTTTCCTACAGTTGTGTGCTCACCAACAAACACATTCTTGTTCCTGTCCTCTGCAGGTGCTTTGTTCCCAGAAAACACCTCTTGCTGCAACAGGGCTCAGAAAACAGAGATCACACTCCTTTGTCTTCCCAAACTAATGTTCAAAGTGAGAAATAACAGGAAAGTTAGAAGCCAAAAGCTCATGCAAATGCATTCTATGGAATTCAAGGAATTCAGTGCCACAGGACATCAACAAACTGAAATACTGCAGATAGTTCCACTGCTTACACAACGTACAGGCAAAAGCTCATCAAAACTCATGCTACACAGTATAAAATCTAAGGGATGAGAAAATAAGGTTCCTTTCTCCTCTGTAGTGTGGTGATGGGTGCAGTGCTGGGCACACAAATGCTGCTTGCCCTGAAGCACTGCAGTGGTCATCTTCCTGATGTTCCCAGGTCTGTGGTTTGAACAGGCACAGAAGTTCCTGTTCCTGTGACCCACAGCTCTCCAGAGACACACCACTGATACAAATTGTAAAGTTCAAATGTTTGTTCCTAAAAATTTGCTTTCATTTCCACTGTGTTCTTTTCAAGCATTTTGCCAGCACACTAAGGCTTGTACTGCACATCTCTAATGCTTTTTTTCTGTTTTGGAGCATGTCTTTTAACCAAAGTACGTGAAAGTTACATTGCTATTAATAGCCTATGAACCACTAATGCAATTATCATTTTAAGCAAAAAATAAAATAATTTTTTAAGTTACTAATCCACCAGATGTACCATTAGAAAGAACAATATAATTTCCTGCATATTTTAAAAAAATTAATTAGAACTTCACTTTTCCAATTCTTACTAATTAAAAAAAAACCCACATATTAAAAATGGGGAAAAATAAAGATATTAAAATATCTTTATTGCCCTCAAGGCACTGTAATTTTAGATAATGTTATTCACCTAAACTTTAAGTTGTACTAATTTTTCTCTCTCTACTTCCATATTATTCTCCTCGGGCACAGATCATGCATTTCCTCCATCTTACACTTCTACTTCAAGTTTGATTTCTCCTAGGAAATGGTTTGTTCAGCGGCAAGCAGGCAGTCATTTTAGCTTCTTTATTACCCTTATCCCCCATTCCCTTTTGTGGATCTAAAGGATACACCTAAGGTGAGTTGAGACACTATTTGTAAGACCTTTCTGTCCACCCCCACCCCAATAACAATAATCACAGACAAGGTGTCCTTGTTCTTTCCTTGCTACCAGAACATTCAAGATTGACAACTCTATACTGAGTTGCTCAGTTAATCATACATGTTCTGGTGGAAATTATTACCTTTATTGCAAAGCTGTGTATAGATAGAATTAAATGCTCATCTTTGCAATAAAGAATGCTCTTCTGTAAAATAATTACTCCATTATCAGGTCTGCTCTAAGTATTGTGAAGTTGCTAGTAATTTTTCTCATTCTGTGAGGATTATAAAGAGAACCTGAATTTCCAAAGTACAGGATTTAAGACTATCAATTATTTCCTTTGTGGATCCCTCCCTTTCCAAAAGAAAATAATCTCCTCTGAAGAAAGTGTCATTCTTATGACAACAGAAGGATTGCAATATCACACTTTCAGTGAGATTGTTAGACCTGATTCAAAGTCCAAAAAGTTGAACTACATGAAAAGTGTCCTATTAACATCAGTGAGCTGTTCATCAGCTCTGCTGAACAAAAGCTTCCCCTCACTTAAGGTCCTGCTGATAGCTGTCAGGCCCTTGAAAGTTTTGACATCCTGGTTCCAGTTACATCAGCTCCCCCAGTAAGATTTATGCAGGTTTTCTGCCTGTCTTCACTGGTTAGGTATATTCAAGTCCTCTTTCCTTGCTTCAGAAGCATGTTTTATAGAGCTTAACTTTTAAAAGCTTATTAAATGAGAAGCATTATAGAGGCTGTGCCAGCAAGTAATACCCAAAGTCATAGCCCTTTTAAGATACATAAATTTTTGAAACCGAAGAGTTTCCCCCATGCCTTGCAATACATGTGATAGTAAAACTTGAAAGAAATTACTATTGTATAATTATCATTTCCTGGAAAAAGGGACCACTAAAATAGCTTACAGTTGTGAATGTTAGGTGTAGTTGAACATATTTACGCCTTCAGAAACATCAGGAAGGTTTTTTTATTCTATAAACACTCTTGAGAACTGAGGGGCTAAACAAGGCTTCCCTGCCAGGTGTACTCTTTTATGAAATAAAGCATCACAGGAGCATGTCAAGAAAAAACAAAATTAAGACACTTACAAGTACCAGGTGCAGACAAAAGAGAAATAAATACTCGGGGGCAAGAACACAAAACAGGAAATCCAGCCAGGAAAATGACAGTTAGGTAACAGGCCTTACAAGTAAAGCAGATAAAGGAAAGAAAATAACATATGTACACGGTCATAATATCCAATCCCCCACAAACGAACTACTTCCATTCTTTTGCATCCAGAATCACTTATTGCAAAATTTTGTGATTTAGAAATGGAAGCTAAATCAGAAATCATGCTGAAAACAGAATTGCGCTGGTAAACATCCCTGTCCAACTGAGCACTAAACATTTATCCCCCAGAGGAGAAAAAAGGCCTTAATCAAGGCTAGTCCCAAACCCACAAACTTTCAATCTTCTCTGCTCAAAGGCAGCAAACAGCAATAATTCAGCCCACATGAACCAAAGCTGAAACATTGTCCCTGCCTGTGCCCAGAAAGAAGACTCACAGTATGAGATACCCAGGACTTTTCACAAAGGGGTAATTTTTGTTTCTGTAACACGGCCACAGGCTTCCCCCCACCACCCTCACAGCCACCGCAGCACCACGGAAATGCCGTCGGGGCCAGGATAGGACGGGTAATGCCAGGTGAACCCAGAAAAGCCAAGCTGTAAATGCAGCAGCAGCTGCAGCATTCAGCCCCCAGCCAAGCTTGCTGACCTTGCCAGGGCAGTGGCTGAGCCCCTGCAGTCATGGCTTGACCACCTCCAGCTCCTGTGTGTGCTCCCTGGTGCTGCACAGGAGGAGCAGTGGGTACCTTGCGATGACACTGCAGTCAGCAGGAAACTCTCCCATGGTTTGGAGCACAGGATCTTTCTGGACACGTTGGCTATAGTGTTTTCTGGCTAGTCACCATCCCCTTGAAGGACATGCTGGTATTTTGATCCCAGATGGATGCATTCTGCTCCTCCAGCTCATTAATGCCAATCTCTTCTACAATAAATAAGCTCGGTATCTGGTCTTCTCTGGCCTCTGCTGGATGATTTATGTCATGGGCTTGCAATAAGTCATGCTGAAGTTTCTCTGACCTAGATTCACTCCAACGTTGTAACTAGTTTGGTGACTTCTTTCCAGTCTTTTAAATCCATTATTCAGCAAGCTGGTGCTGATGATGCACTTTCAGCCAGGTTGCTTTCATCTTTCATTTTATTAAATGCAAATTGGATTTGAAAATGAAGGCGGACACTGCTGTAATCATACTGGAAGGTAACAGTGTTACTCAGCTGTCAACAGAATTCAGCCTAAATAGATCATGGCAAAAGAAAGAAATTGTATCAATGACTTTGCTTTGCTTGTATTTAAATATTACATCAAACCTATACTGTCACAGGGGACAAAAGTGAACACAAGTTGCAAAATAGCACTCATTCTATATCCTTTCTCTTTTCCCTTCCTCCTGCTCCTTAGCTAATCCAAGGGGAGTTATTGCAGCATGAAATTTGTGTATTGTTTGCCAAAAAGGTAGCAGGATAATAATAAACCAGACAGCACCAATGCCATGGGTTCCACTTTATATTACTGGTTTAGGTAAACTAATTAATTAAAACATTAAGAGCATGCTTTACACATGAATACTCTTGAGTTCCAGAGAGCTAAAAGCAAATCAATATAAAACACTAGCTACAGATAGACTCTGCTGACACTGATTTGCTTGCCCGTATGTTATTTTGTGAGGAGGTGCCCCCTGGGGGATGGGCATTGAGATGGACGCATGGCGTGGCACGGGATTTCCCTCTCCCTGTTCCCTGGTCATGGGTACCCAGATCCTGTCCCCTACTGGCCACTTCAAATGTATCCCGCACGGAGTCGTGTACTTAGGGGGGTGTTCACAGGACTCTGGGGCAGTTTTTCTTCGTAGTGGTGGTGGTGGACTGTGGTAGTGGTGGTTCTGGTGGTGGACTGTGCCAGGCTCCAGCTATGTGCGGCTGGAGGAATAAAATCTGATAACATCAATGAAAATATCATCTCCTTGATTCTTCCAGGGGCCAAGGCTGCCTCCTGGGATGATTGCAGGAGAACCCCACTGCAACAATTTTGTAATAAATAACATTATGGTCTGCTTTTGTAAAAGTAACTATTAATAATTAATCAATTGCATTAATCCTTTCTGAGCAATACCCATATGTAAAATAAAAGCCAGCTGTGGCACAGTCAAAAATATCAATGAATATTAATCAGATTTCAGCAATTAATTTGATGAGGCCTCATTCATGAATTGGACTGTGTTAATTTTTCCTATCTTTGCTAAAATTTTAATTCTAAGGAACATGTGCTCATTGTTCTTTGCTATTGATATGAAAACATGCTGAGACTTTTGTTAGAGAGTGTAGTATATAGTAGTACATAGATGCTTGACTGTATTTTTTTGCAAAAGGGCAATTATTCCCTACAAGGAGGAAGGAGATGCAACCACAGCACCCCCAAAGAACAGACCAAACACTCTGAAATGCCTCAGCACAGGACACAGCATTTAGCACAGTCTCAGATGTAAAATCCTGTATTATCTTTAAGTGGGGACATTTTATTAACAAGTGGCAATATCATAAGAAGATGGGAGGGTAAACATCTGGTCTCCAGTCTGGGAAGATTCTCCCAAAGCTTTAAGCATGTCGTCAGAATAATTCCTGACATGTCTCATTTATTCTGTTCTTCTGTGCAAGCACCAAAGTCTGCTGTCAAGAGTCTGTCTCGCTTTGATTGAAGCAAGCAGCTTTCTCACCAACTACAGGGCTATAATTTTGCATGCTCACCACTTACTACAAATGCTCTCAGAAATGGAAATGCACAAGTGGGAGAAATACTTACATTCTGCCACCCTTCCAGGGCAATGAAAAAGCAGAAGGCAGTAAATAATCCTGTTGGTGTGGTCAGAAAGGAGACTCAGACTTTTGCCAAAGACACAAAACCCAGCAGCACAGTCCATTCACAAAAGGTTCCCCCCATACCCAAAGGGTTTCAGAGGTGGTTGCTGCCCTAAGAAGGGTCACTGATTCCTCATTCCTCTGCACAGGTTCCCTGAGAAAACTGAAATCAGGTTTGTCCATCATCTGGGGAAAACTTTAAATAGATATAAAAATGTTATGAAGCCAAGACATGAAAATCGACCTCAGAGTCAAGGACTTTTACCCCTCCAAAAGCTGCAGAAGTGTGTCAAAATGCCCCCTCAAGTCCTCACACACAACTGTGCTGACAGAGTCCCAAGCAAGTTTGGATCCAGGTGTTTTCAATCAAAGGATCTTGATTGTTACAGGGTTAAAGAAAGAAATCAATCAGCTTTGCATATATGCATATCTATCTCAATATTTGTGCTTTCATCAATAAGAAGAAAATTCTTATTTATTTGAACCAATTCTAATATTAATTTCTTAAGGCTTCCTTTTCTTTATTTTTATTCCTTACCAGACCATTCAAGAATGTGAGAAAGTGTACTGTGTACACAAATTATATACATATATCCAGTGTGCTTTCCACATGGCTCTGTACTCCATCTCTAACTGAGGGGCCTCAATGATTCAGCATTACAAGAACAATCACCATAGCTCTAGTAAGTATTCTATGCTTGTGTAATCTGACAGGGAGATGCAAGAAACCTTTCTGGCTTTTTAAAAAATACAAATTCTTAAATACATTTAAATGCCACAATTCACTCAGCTCACAGTCCCTCTGCTGTGCCAGGGATTTCTTTGCACATGGACACGCTTCAGTGTTGGGGTCTGACTCCCTGAGCAGTACCTACTTTCCCAACTGAGGCAGAGCAGACTGAGGGCTCTGCTGCGATTCAAATCAGGAGCCTGCAGCAGAGGGCACTGTGAAAGCACCAGAGCTGCAGCCCTGCAGAGAAAGAGCTGGAAAGGGAGAAGGGACATCCCTGCCAGAGGACACGTGTGCCCTTCTAACCGATGCTGCTCTCCTTTCCCCTCCTGGAAAGGTGATGGTGGTTTCGCCTCTGAGCAGGTGTCCAGGAGCGGGGCTCTGTTATCACACCGTGCTCAGAACAAGGCCAACTGAGCCTTTACTGAAAAGCTGCTGTTGCTGCAAGCTTCTCTCATGTGAGGTCTCTGCTGGGCTGGTTCATGCCTAGTGCAGACAGCCTCTCTCCAGAGCAGGCAGCTGGGAGCACTGCTGACAAGGTGGGCAGAGCGCTATAAAACCGTGACTGGGAATTGGTACACACTCTACCAGTGAGTGACACGTGCCTGGACAACCCATGGATGTGCCTGGTCCATAAAATCTGTTTGGAACTTTGCTGGCTTAACTACCAAATGTTCCTGGGAGAGACAATGCCATTAAAATACGGGTTTTAGAATCAGTCATTTTCATTTGGAAGCTGAAGGCAGCTCTCCCCTGTTCTGCTTTTATACTCTGCCCTATCAGATATTCCCAAACCCCCTACAAAGAGGCTAAGCCTGCAGAGCTGAGATAGTGAATATTTACAACAGTGCTCAGCAGCCAGCATCTCTGAATCTATCAACAGCTCCTTGCAGGAGGAACCAACCTTGTCTTTCCCCATCTGCACAAGTACTTTAAAGGATAATTTTAGGAAGCAAATGAACCATTGCAGAGCCATTAAAAGAATTAAATAATCCATAAGTAGCAGTAAAACAGTACAATAAGGAACACTTAATGTTATTAGAAAAGTCAGTTGTGTGTGGACACAGGCTGACTGACAAATGAGAAAAATATTTGCTCACAGTGAGTGATCTACAGCAGACCTACAGCCAATGGTACCAGATGGTGGGGCTGGTCTTTTGTAAACACACCTCTTCTAGAACCAAAAAAGCCTGGTTAATTGACCATGGATCATGGTCCCATAAACTAAGCAAAGCTGTGCCTGCCCAGCACCATTTACAGACACTTCCCATTAGGAAAACAGTAAAGAAAAGTTTCTGGGTTCTTTGGGAGGCATCTGGATTCACTGGGAAGCACACAAAAAAAGGAAACAGAGTAATTCTGAATTGAACAGGTGATACAGAGAAGATCATATTCAACTTTCTATGTCTGTGTTGGATAATACATTTAACTTGAATGGACAGTCTTCTTTTAATTCAGCATTTTTAGTCTTTCATCAAGAACACAGGGATACAGAACTAAAGAGGTGTGCAGCTGAGAATTCTGCCTCACACAGACTGGGTTCATTGTGTGATAACCATGCAAAGGATGTTGATTGTTGGTTTGAACTCTTATTTGACAATAAATAATAGCATTCTTAACTCTAGCACTGTGATGGTATCTAATCCCTGGATTTCAAAATGCTTTTATACAATGTAGAGGATGAAAGAAATTTCCAAAGCAAATAGGCATAAAATATTCATCAAGGGAAAACTCTGACTTTACTTATTAATCTACAACAGCCTTCCCAACACGTGGAACATCCTCTTTTGTTTACTGGTATGGGATCACAGCTAATCTTGCTGTCTGTCACTTGAGGATTAATGACCCAATTAATGACCAGCAACAGAGCAGCTCCATCCATTACAGCATACCAGAACCAATTTCTAATTTTGACACCCTGGAGGAAAGGGATGCTGTCCAGAAGGACCCTGACAAGCTGGAGAGGTGGGCCTGTGCAACCTTAAAGAAGTTCAGCAAGGGCAAGTGCCAGGTGCTGCATCTGAGTCGGGGCAATCCCAGGTGGGGCAGACAATGGATCAAGTGCAGCCCTTGGGAGAGGAACTTAGAGATTAGAAAGAAATTCATTACTGTGGAGGGTGATGAGGCACTGGAATAGTTTGCCTAGAGAAGCTTTGGATGCCCTATTCCTGCAAGTGTTCAAGGCCGGGTTGGATGGGGCTTTGAGCAACCTGGTCTAGCGGAAGGTGTCCCTTTTCATGGAAGGGCGGTTGGAGCTAGGTGACCTGTAAGGTCCCCTCCAACCCAAACCACTCCATGGTTCTAAGAATTACAATGTAGCTGACAGTATTTTCAGGTACATAAAAAATTTTCTGGGAATACATTTTTTTTCTTATGCTCACAGAGAATAAACTTTCTCTGACCACAAGATGGCCCTCATGGTATATTGTCTGTGCTATTGTATACAATATCCTTGCCATTATACAATATTCATGATGCATAGCTTGCAATATTCTAGTTTCACTTTATTTATGTATACATATGGTTTATTTCTCCCTGATACCTTCTGTTAGCAGAACACAAAGCAAAATTCCTGAATCTGTCAAATTAATTCACACACTCTGGGGCAGGCAGGCCAAGTTTGCGGCTGTGCTGTCCCAACACCCCGGCCCCAGCACAGCCACGAGCACACGCTGCCACTCCCCACTGCAACTTCCACATGGCCACACACCCCACAGTGCAGCTCCTGCACACCCGTGGCACACCATGGAGAGAGAGTGGAGAAGAGACCTCTCCCCATCACAAGGGCTGGCTGCCACCAGTCAGATGCCGGGTAAGCAGAGCTCCTCCTCACTCTCCCATCATGATGTTTTGTATCTCCTGCCTGTCATTGTTTTCTCAAGGATTCTTGGTACTGCTTGGCATATTTGACCCAGCATTGTTTCATTTCCTGTGTTTTCTCCCCAAAAGCCCCATGATCAGGCACAGTGATGTCAAGCAAGGAAACTAAATTTTTTCGTTCAGTCTCTGGCTTACACTTCAGCTGTAGTGACAGAGCTCAGGGATATATTTTTAAGGCCTCTGCTGGTCTAAAATTGGGGAATTTCTGTAAGAGCACTTCCTGAAAGATTAGATCAAGGTGATTCAAAGCAGGCCAAAGAATTAAATATATAGCCTCCTGCCTAGAAACCTACTAGTTTCCTGACTGAAAGTGTTCCAAATTGTAAAATGCTACAACAAGGAGTGCCAGCAGGATGGACAGCCCTGTCTCAGCCCAGCTGAGTTGGGATCATTTCAGGACAATATGATGCTGATTTGGTAAAGCATAGGGATATCCCAGAATAGGAAGGGGTACCAATCACACTTCAAACGTGTCTCTTGAACAGAAGATTAACAACAATTTATGGTCCATATATTAGTCAGGTATGCCTATTTCCCATGGGCCTCCAGTGTTCCAAAATGGTGACACGAACAGTTGAAAACAGACAAAGAAACCATTATAAATTTCACTAGCAAATGTTTTGTTGTTTCTAATTCCACACTGTGGGGACAATATTTAGGACTTCTCTATTTCACATGGCAAGAGAATAAACTGCAAGTCTTTCCATCCTTTCTAGAAAAGGATGTGAGTGCTGAGGTTTTGGGGATGCCAAACCTGCCAGGTTCACCCTCTGCATCTTCAGTCTGTAACTCATCTCTGATCTGTGCCTGCAGCTAAAACGTAGATAATTCAGCCAGTAATGGTAATCTTCACCAGTATATTTTTTACTAATATCTGCGTGGCTGATTGCTGATCATGAATCATTCAGTACAATGAAAAGCTTATGTGAGGTATAAGAAAACAGCAGGTTTTTAAAGGATGTATCCTTGAGCAGTTCCAGAAAACTTAGCGGAAGTATTGAAGACACACTGAAACAATTATTTCTTGATTATCACCCCAACACATAACTTGAATACAAAAGGAAAACACTGTATTCTGTTAAAGAGCAATACATTTTAGATCTGTAAAACCATAAATAATTCTTTGTAAATAGATAACCTGCCAAAAGCAGCTATAGCTAAACAGCACAGCTATCATTTAATGCAATCAGTGTACTTTTACATCCCTTTCAGACTTCTGAGGATGTTGATTGATGCCAGTAATGCAAATTAGGAGTTCTCTATAAGGAATGAAATCTAATTCCCTCCTTCCCTAAGGAAAAAAAAACCTACTTGTACAGCTTTGAGGAACTGAGTTATATTTCGTGGCATATCAGGTCTTAAGTTTCTGACCCGTAAAAGAGTTTGAAATACCAAGAGAAGCCAAGTATTAAATGTCCATATATTAGACCAAAGTCAGTTTAGCTCTGTATTCTCTCTTGAGTTAGTGACTATCCAGCAAAGGGTGGAAGAAGGGAGGAAGCATCCTCCCCTGCAGTTCTCTCCTGTTAATGCTGCTACTGGTCCTGCTGAACTCTGCCAGTACCGAATTCAAACCTAAAGGCTGCGTATTTCTCTCAGCATTATTAGTTCACAGACACATCGGTAGGAGGCTTCTACAGTCCTAAGCATAGGATGATCTATAAAGTGCAAGTCGCCTAGGAAATCTAGGTCTAAAAGAAATTTTCCTTGATTTCATGGCAAATCTGAAAATTAGCCTTGGTTTTTTTCTTTTTTTTTTCTTTTTTTTTTTTTTAAAGGTTTTTTCAGCTCTTTCCTGAATTTTTAAACACAAAATAAATCACCGCGTGTTNGTTCACAGACACATCGGTAGGAGGCTTCTACAGTCCTAAGCATAGGATGATCTATAAAGTGCAAGTCGCCTAGGAAATCTAGGTCTAAAAGAAATTTTCCTTGATTTCATGGCAAATCTGAAAATTAGCCTTGGTTTTTTTCTTTTTTTTTTTTTCTTTTTTTTTTTTTAAGAGTTCTTGCAGCTCTTCCATGAATTTGTAAGTCACAATGAATTAAGCTGTGTGTTTACATGAACTTAGAGTATACTCAGCATCCTCATATGCTTACAATCAGTAACCTGGCTTCATGTCCATTAGAGTCCGAGTTTGAGCTTTTAGGTCACTCTGAATGTAAACCATGGAGGGGAGGAAATTCAAAGCAAAAAACAAAGCACCAAATGAAGAAGCAAAGAAGCAAATGAAAAGCTGTGCTTCATTGGCTCATTCCAATGTCAGCAAAATATGTCTGTATCTAGATCTGAGCTGGCATTATTCCTTATTGCAAAGAAAATTTATTGATGACACTTTCTCACCGCACACTGCAATCCTCCTTTTTCTGTATCCCATGCACCATTCTGTTTCTCATCTCTAAATTACTTTTTCTCTAAAGTTGTCTCCCCACCTACTCTTCCATCACCCTCTTGAGAGTGATCCCCTTGAGAAAGCTGAAGAGTTCTTTACTGTGAGTTCTTTGCGCTTTATGCAATTTGCAGATATTGATATGTAAAACAATACCTTTAGTACTGCTTTCCATCTGATTTCTCTAGAATTTACTACTAAGCAAACTCTTTGGTGATAGAATTTATGCAACCTTGAAAACGGGTATCACAGAAAAAAAAGCTTTAGGTATGAACAGCGAGAGAAGCCCTTGCCACAGTAACATGTCAAGGAGCCAAGAGGCTGTGAAGCAGCTGGGCAGAAATGGCCACACTGCTTCAGGTAACCCACGTGGGACAGGTGGAGAAAGGAGGTGAAGAGTGCCCAGCAGCTTTAAGAGTCACTAATTTTTTCTTCCTCCTGAAAGAAATGAATGTGTAGAAGCTTTTCCTGGAAACTATCCATCATGCTGAAAAATTTGGTTGACAGCTCTTTCATGAAAGAAAAAACAGTGAGATTTTATGTATTCTGCCCAGAATGGGACCAAAGAAACCAGAGTGAAAAAGCATGAAAATCTTCAAGGGAAAAGACTTCCACTCTTCAAATGCAGAAAGAAAAGATGCAATTAAATTACTTCAGGCTTTTCTTGAGAATAGTATCCATAAAGGTACCAGTAATAGGAATTAAACATCTGTTCTTTAAAACCCATTTTATTTCTTTAAAAGAAAAAAAATACTTTAAATTTCAGGTTAACTCTGAAGTGAATTTCAGTTTTTAATGGGAAAGCTGGCTGACCTGAAAGAACTTGTTTAGAGAACCTATTACATTATTTTCTACCTGTTTCAGACATGAGTTTCAACCACAAATTAAATTCCATTCCCAGGAACTTTGATTTGAAAAATATGCCAGAAATCTCCAAGACAGCCTCTGCCATTGCTAGCAGCTTTCAGCATCCCAGCTCCCACAGCTCTCTTCTACTGCTGAAATAAGTCCATGAGTTAGTCAAAATTATTGTCTACTTCTGGCAGCTAGAACTATTTCATTGAAACTACTGAAGCTAATTCCTTTCCATGATGTCTTGAATGATACAAGACATTGTATCACATTGCGCACACCAATAATTTGTAGACTATTTATCTTAAAGATGATGTTTTTATCACAGGTCTTCTGTTGAGAGAACAATATGTATCAACAGAGACTCTCTCTCCACACCAACAGGGAACCACAGCACAAGGCTGAATCTGAGAGGAAGGAGGCTGGACAATGCCCTGAATGCACACCTTGCACCAGAGTACCATGGCACAGTGTAGTACACTCTCATCTTTGACCAACATTAGATGAAAACACTTTTTGACTAATCCATTATTGTTAGTGCGCTATCTCTCCTTAGTCTTATGATAGTACAAATCAAGAGTAATGCCCCAAAAATTAATATTAGTACACAACCATGAAATTAACATAAGCTGGTGAAAATCAGAATGAAAACTGAGAAGCTTGACTGAGTCTTCAGAGAAGATCAGCCTGTCAAAATATTATATTTTATCAATTACTATTACTTTGTTCGGCTGTGATTATTCTGCTTTCTTGCAAAAAAAAAAATCACAGCTTTTCAGAAACACTGAAACATGTTAAAACTACAGTCTGACTTTTAAAAATCCACATCCTCAAAATTTTACTTGTTCAATCTGCCAGTTTGAAACAATACTTCTTTGAGAACACCTTTAAGGTCAGATCTTGTAGAATGACTGGCTATTCAGGTATTCTCCTTGAAAATTATTTGCACTGTTATTCCCATATTCACTTCTCTGAAGAAACGTAATATTCACGTACACATATATATAAAATATATACTCACATACATATGTATACTCATTTATATAAACATCCTCCTACTCTGGCTTTGTTTGACAGTCTTTTGTGGCTCGTGTCCACGGAAATGAACAATTGCATTTGTTCCAGCAACATCCATCATAGAAATCCATCTTGATGCTGGGAACAAATAAACCAGCAGCAGCTTCCAGTTCCTGTGCCCCTGCACCTGGCACAGCTGGGGAAGCAGCTGACTGTAGCAGTTCCATGATTTACACTCTGTACAAGGGCCATGAGAGTACTTCAGCACCTGTAGTACAGGCAAGCAGAGCTTAGGCACTGCTGGGCTACTTAGATTTTGAGGGTTTTGAACAAAACTGGGGGCAGATTTGGGTACTTGTTGAAACAACTTTCTCCACTAAGCCCCAGAAATGTGGTTCTCAGGGAGGGCAGAGGGAAACATGTCATGGTAGAAAGGGAAGGGTACAGACCACACAGAGCACAGAAATGTCATTTTGAGACAGCCATCCCTTTGAGCAGCCAGGAGCCCTTGACTTCCACATATTAACAGAGAAAGTGTGCAGAAGCCTGCACCAAGTGTTAGCTTATGGCATGTGAAGGGTAAAAAATAAAATCTTGGACATATATACATCTCTCTATGAAAAACAGCTTCTTTTTCAATATTTCTGCAGCATCATATTTATCAATTATTTCCCTAATCTTTGCCTTAAAAGACATAACCATACCACTTCACTGTAGCCCTAAGACCATCTCCTATTCTACTGAGTATCAGCCTTTTCCTCCTCCAGGGTATCTGTTATTCTGCAGTGCTATCAGAGATGCTGCCTGGTAGCAGCCCAGTTTTGCTCCTGCTTTGATGCTACCAGACCATCAGAAAAGGTTACACACTTTTGTGGGAGCATAATTTGACCTGATGACCACTTATTACTGGTAATGAAATAGAAATAAAGAACATGATTTGACTTCCAGGGCAAAAAATTAATTTGCTAGGCTGGCAGTTACAGGAAAAAAAAAATCTTTCCATTTATGTACTGAAGACTTTTGTCTTTAGTTCCTGGCACATCATTTTAATAGACCTCTGAAACACATTTGAGATTGAAATAGACCTTTAATGTAGATCAAATATGGGAGACAGGGAACTCTCTGGTTTCAATATTTCAAAGTTATCCTTCTTAAATTGCAATAAATGTCCTTACTCTCTTTCCAGGCTCTCTTTGCCCAGTATTCTCGTGTTAACCTATTTAGCTGCCTGTCTGACAGTGATTAGAGAAAAGGCATTGGTTTTTTTGTGAATGTTTGATTCAACGAAATCTTGGGCAATCTCCTTTGACAAGAACTTCAAGAAAGGGAAGAGTAAAACTTTGTACAGCTCAGAGTCCAAGAACAATACACCCTACTCCATCACAGCAGGTCTTTCTAGGGCATGATAAGCATTTCCTCATTGCAATTGAGGGAACCATCCCTGCACATCAACATGCAATTTTGATTGACAGTACTAAGTAAAAAGACAAACCAGCCCACTTTCAGACATGAAACAAACATGTCAAAAGTGGGCTTACGTTGTCTTCTTGGATACTCTGAATTGGTGTGGCTAAAAGAGTGAGGCTGAGCCATGATTAAATTCATTTCTAGTGTTAGATCTGTTTGATCTGGCTATGTGAGGTGCCTAAGACCTATCTATATCTACATATTATTCCCCTTACCAAACATGAGGTTCAATCTCAGACTGCTTTTTGTTCTGTCCAACATATTAGTAGTCAAGAAGACTGAAA
>VYZQ01065371.1:0-20249 GCA_013400655.1 Mystacornis crossleyi
CGGGAGGGGATGGGATGGAATGGAACAGGATGGGATGGGATGGAATGGGATGGGATGGGATGGGATGGAATGGAATGGAATGGAATGGGATGGAATGGAATGGAGTGGAATGAGATGGAATGGAATGGAATGGAATGGAATGGAATGGAATGGAATGGAATGGAATGGAATGGGATGGGATGGGATGGGAGAGGATGGGATGGAATGTCCCTTCCAATAATAGCTCCAGGTTGAGTGTAATTTAGAGTAGAACCTCCTGTGGCACAGCAGCACGAGATGTTTCCGGAAAGGGATTCAGGAAGGGCATTGTAACATCTCATGGATGGAAATAAGACAGGAAATCATTCATCCAATCCTTTAATTGAAAATGTGGATCCATACTTATTAAATATTCTTCCTGGAGACTGAAAACTTCCAAACAGAAATCGTGATTTCTGCATGAAGTCAAAACAGTTGAATTTTTAGTGTTAGGTGCTAACAAGAACCTGAGTTCCAAACAAGGAGAAAGCCAAAGAATTTGCAGGAATTATGTAATCAATCCTCTCCAGTGATTAGTACATTTAGGGAATCAGCATCTGCTCATGGGTAATTCATGAACAGGAACTCCGACAGCTCCTTTAATGTGATTTTCTCTCTGAATTATTCACTGAGCTTTATGTCTTGTGGGATACAGACTCTCATTTGGGGGAGAAAAGGAGATGTAGACACGGATTCCAGGGATATCAGGGTCTCGATCTCCTTTGCTTCCCTGTGAGAGTGGGGCATGAGGAGAAAGTGCTCATTCACAGGCTCTTTCCTTCCTCACCTGGAACTTGGATCGATGATACCACTCTGGACTCCGCCAGAAACGATTCCAGCCTCATAAATTCCACAAAATACTCATCCCTGCAGTGGGATCGACGTGATGGGAGGAGAAGATGGGGCCCTGAGAGGGAGTAACCACCGGTTTTATGGCAAATGTCCGAGATAAATAACAAAGGTAGCGATGAGAAAACAGAAGAGGGAGGAAGGAGGTGCATTTAGTGCTTCTTTTGCATATTTGTGTTACAGCAATCTCCAAACAAGGTTCCTGGCAATTTATAAGATGAAAATAGGATAAAGGAGCTTATTAACCTTGAACTATTAATCTGGGAGAGCATTAATGCTGCTGAGAGCAGCACCTCATGCGTGTCCTTCTGCCAGACACCCTTTTGCCATCCCGGTGGGTGTAAATAACTCCACACCACCCCTAACACCGTTTATTGGAGCACAGGCCATTCCCTGCAAGCCCGGGGTGGAAATGCTGAATTTACCCCTTTTCCTTTCTCCTCCTGGGCTGCTGGGTGTGATCTCGGGTGGCCAAATGATCTCCAGGGCCACTGGACATCAGGCTCACACCCAGGTTTGGGGGCTGAGCTGTGTTAAGGAATATCTCAGATCCCACCAGCGGAAAAATTGTTGGATGGCAGCAGTCAGAATTCCTTAGGTAGCAAAGTTTGTTTGCTGTGACTCCAAATCCGATCGTCCTCAGGATTCATCCAGGCAATTTTTCATGGGGTTGGCATGGAGGAATCCACACAGAGCACCTGGTGTGTTCCTTTCTTACAGGACAGAATCCAACCCTCAAATATTCCAGGAGTTCAGAGTTAGGGGATTTTCCATCTCAGCATTCCCCTCGTTTATTAAATGATATTTCCTTGGACCTGGTCCTGGCCGACTTGGCTCCATGGTGGTGGCTCCAAGCGGTGCCGATGGCACTGGAACACCTCTTCTCCTCACCTCTAGGGAGTACAGGACAGGGAATTCCAGGATATCAACACCAAAAATTATGGCATCACTTGATATTTCGTGCGTTTCCAACACGCCCTCAGTCGCGGCCTCTCCATTTTGCCCACTGGAAAAAGCCTCCTTTTAATCCTCTGGAGAGAGCTGGAAGGAAACATTTCCCTCAGCCATTCCCTGTCATCTGCAGTGCCAAAAGGGAAGTGGGAGAAAGAGAAGGAAGTTGCAATGATAATACCAAAATAATCCTGCCATATGTTAGAGCCATTACCCCCTTCTCCCCCCAGCCCCAGATGTGCCGTGTTTGAAGAGAGATTCATGGTTACATAATGAATCAGGAGGGAGAGGATGTGAGCCGCGAGGATGATGTAAGGAAAGGAGAGAAAATAAGGAGGAAAAAAAAAAAAGAGAAAGAGGAGTTTGCTGAAGACTTTTGGAAGGGAAGGAGGAAGCCTCGGCGCAGGGTTTTGGAAGTCTCCCATCAGCCAGATGAGCAGATTGCTGCAGCAGGGAGGAGGAAAATCAAGAGAGTGTGAAGCCATGGAGGAGAGGAACGAGCAGCACGGCAGCAAATCAAAGAGCTGCTGGAAATCCAGATTGGCAAAGAAGGAATTTTCAGGCAGTCTCTTAAAAAACAGCAAAATTCAGCTTTGAGTTGGATCAGCAGGAGGTATGGGGTTCTAGCTGTTGTCAGAGGAATTAGTCAAAAATAGGGTGGGATCCAGTGGCTCCAAATGGAGAAATTGGGCAAATTTGGCCGGGAGACCCTTCCACAAACAGGATTTACGACTTAGGAGAAGGAGGACTTTTGGCCAAATCTCCTGAACGTTTCATTTCCTCCAAATCCTCCTAAACTTTCATTTGAGGGGCAAACATTGGCGAACGCCCGAGGGGAGGGAGCCACTTCAGCATTTTGAAATCACATTTTTCTCCCCACTTCCAGCAAAGTGGTGGAATTATTTTCGAACGAGCAGAAAGCGAGCACAAACCCTGCCCACGAGGAGGAAAATGAAACCCTCAGCTCGGCTTTAGGAGCAGCTCTGATGATCCCCTGTATCTCTATTAGCGAGAGCTGGGCTTGGAGCAGAAAATGGTTTCTCCCGGAGACAGGTGTCTTTGATTATTCCAGCAGCATTTCCAGCACTTCTCATCCACAGCGTGGATGTTTCCTCAGTGGGGGGTCCTGAGCCCTGAAAAGGAGGATAAATCTCTTGTTTTGGGGATAAAGAGCCCACAGGAGAGGCTTTTGTTCGCCATGGAAAATCAGCTGAGGTGCAGAGCTCCAGCAGAACCAAGGATATTCCAAAGGCGGGGCTGAGGGCGAGGGGGTGAGAGGAACCTCTTGGTCTGGTTTTTGGGAAGGACTGAGCTGCACCTGCCTCTTCTGGGTGCCCCGGGAGCTGTTCCCGTGCCAGGCACGGAGTTCCCTGTGCCCTGGCCACACGCATTTCCTGCTCCTGTGAGGATGCCAGGATGGGTGGGCACGGCACCAGCTGGGGCCACATCCAGAGCTGGGAACAAAGCGGGATTTAGCTCCCTGTTACCAAGGAGCTGCCCGGTCAGCACTGGGCTTTGTGCCTCCTGAGGGTGGAAAACTTCATCCCTTCACCCCACGGAGTGCAAGGGAGGGAGGAGAAGCTGCAGGAAACGGGTTCCGACCTGATGCTGCGAGAGAGGAGACAGCAGAAACGAGGAGCACTGAGAAAAATGACAGATATTTAATGGATTATTCGGTTTTGGGGGTTTGCTGTATTCCAAACCGTAGGGGGATTGTCTCCACTCAGCCCAAACCCGGGCTAAAATTAAAGTTATGCAGAAAGCAAAGCTGACGCTGCTAAACATCATCTGAAGGGCTCAGTAGGAGCCTGACTCAGGGCTCATTGCTATGGCAAGGAATTAAGAAACATGGGATGATTGTGTTACATTTTCCTGGAAGGAGCCAGGCTGGAGAACAACAGGGAGCAAAGGTATTACTGGAATAATATTAAAAAAAAAACCCGAACAACCCCCAGTTATTTTTACCACGGTAGAATATCTGTTAACAAATGATTATTCTCTTATCTGGGGCCGTGCTGGCTCTTCTGACAAATCCCTTTCTTAAAGAGACGGGGTGAATAAAAACCAGAAAAAGCGACTTTTTAATTTGTGCTTCCTCTGTTTTCAATGGCCGACATTAAGCTCCCCTTCCCCAAGATCCAGACCTCCCCGACATCCCACCAGCTGTGCAAGGAGATAAATCCTGGCATCCAGCTCGAGTTTCCAGCCTGTTCCTACCTATTCTGATGTTGAAATCCATTCCCTGGCCACAAAAGAACCAAGGGAGCTGCGGGAGCGGGATCCGGGAGCAGGGTAAGGAATAGAGGGATGGAAAGGAAAGCACAGGGGGAGGATGCTCTGCTGAGCACCAAACGTGCTCCAAGCTCTGCTTTTCCTCCTCCTTTTTGCTGACAACCCCAGCAAGCTGTGGCACCTCAGGGTGGATTTATCTGGGATTAAATTTGGGGGATGGAAATCGGAGCAGAATCGTTTCCTTTTGGAGAAAAGGGCAGGAGTTCCACGTTTCCACAACAGTCGCTTTTTTAAGTCAGGAAAGAAGATGTCACGATGTAAAATAAGAGCAAAAAAAGGGACTTTTTCTTTATGGAAACGCCACCTCTCGGTGGTGAGAAAGATTTAATGAGATTTCGAAAACCCCTGATTATTTTTAGTTGAAAATTATCACCTCTACACCCATCTCCAAAGACACCGACGGGAAAATCAATGCCTCAGGTTTGAAAGAGCAAGTCTGTGCAAGCCTGTATTCTTTTGCCAATCTAATTTGAATTCCACTATATACTAATTTTCTGTCAGGTATTTGATGTCCAACACCATATTTTGCCTCACTAACCTCTCCTTCAGGTGTATTGCAGTATTACATGCAGTAATACCCTGCAAATTAACTCCTAGAAAGAGCTGAGGTCAGTTAAATCTTTTACAAAATCCTTCAAAGAACTGTTGTTTTAAACTGAATTCATGATACGGGGATGAATTATTACTGTTACAGCTATTTTACCTTTGTTAACTTTGTGATTTTCTCCTGCTGAACAATTCCAGCCCAGGATAAACTCAAGAAATCACCAATTTCTTTTTCCAGTGGATGTCAAATCTTCTGGTTCTCTGCCCAAAAAAGGATTCCAGGGAGTTCAGATGTGCTGCACAGCTCAGGAATGGCAATTAGAGGGTGGACCAGAAAGAACTTAATAAACCAAACTTTCAACTCACAGGGTGAGACCAGCAAAATCAAACTTAGGAGCTGACGAAACCCTGGCAAATTTCAGAATTTCTGACAAAATCAGGCGACGAATTTTAATGCATAAAAAAGAATGATTTCGTGACTGGCTCTAGGCATCTGACAATAACTAGGCCAGTTCAAATTTCTCCCCAGCACTCTGCAACCACCCACTGCCCTGGACTGTGTCCCACGGCTGGGTTGGATGCCTTGCTCAGCAAATTGCTGGGCCTCAGCCCAAAAAGGGGAAAAGTCCTGAAAGGAATATGAGGTGGGAAGGCGAACGCAGTGAGACCCACAGCCCTGGAGTGGGAACCAGCCTAATTTTTTTCTTCAGGCACACAGTCTGGAAGGCTCCGAGAAGGCCAAACCGGGCCAGGTTTTCCAGCTTGAGCTCCGATAATCACCAAACACCTGCTCCATCCACGTGGAAGGGAGCGCTGGACAAGGTCTGAGCACATCTGGTTTCACTCAGCCGCTCCGGAGGGTTTGACATCCTATCGGGTCTGACAGAGCAGAGAGCCCAGTGAGTCCTCCAGACAGACAGGCCCAGTTTGTTCCTTTGGACTGGATTTTACCTGGCTGGGCTGATTAGTTTCATAAAACCCTAATTAGAACCAGCTCGTCATGTCAAACGCAATGACATTAAGTGGACTGCAATGACATGAAGTTGAAAACGAGGTGAAATTGTATTTACACTAAAGGGATATCTAGAGAAAAGAATGAGTCTATAAAACCTTCTCCCTGTATCTGATTTTCAGTCAGCTGAACCTGTCTGAAAGCATCAGCTGCCTCTATTAATCTTTTCTCTCCACGAGAACTACTCTGGAACGCCAGTGTGCTACAGGACGGACCTCGAGTTAGCAGAGCTATTAGGGAAAAATGAGTTATTTTAGTGGGATACTCCAAGGAAATCACAGCAAATGTTCCTCAGGGTGGAATCTGCAGCGAGGGAAAATTTAAGGACAATTTAAGTTCTCGTCAGATAAAAATCTTGGTGTAAATTTGACAAAGAGCAGCCTTCAGGGAAGCAGGAGTCTGCCTGTTTATCTGTCTGTCTTGTTCCTCAAGAGTCTCAGGAATTAAGGCGTTGCATGATCCTTTCTGGCTCATTTTGATCAGTCCTCATTATCCTTTTTCTGCCCCAAACCACAGCAAGAAATTAACCTGAATATTGGCAAGACATCCCCTATTCTTCCCTCCAACCCAAGTAAAATATCCCCGTCCCTTTATTCACCAGCAACACATCTGATGTCGTTTTCTTTTCCTATTTGTAGAGCTACTCGAGGATATTGGTTCTTCCATTTAACCACAGGGGCCCTGGAACAATCTTTAATGCATTTAGGATGTGGTCATATTTTAGGATGTTTTAGAGGATAAAATCACACTTGAGGGCTATTTAAGCCCTTGAAAAAGTGCAGAGGACCCCGTCGGAGGGGCTGCCAACCCCATAAGTGTCCCTCCTGCTGGCGCTGGGGCTGGGAGGGTTGGGGCAGGGCTGGGAGGATTATTCTGCTGTGAGTTCACCTGTTTACCCAGGCTGTTATTTATTGAAGATCAAATTGACTGAAAATCGCTCCCGACAGAGAGCTGGCAAGGGATGACATTATGAGGAGAGCAGAGCTGGGGGTTTAGAGCCTCAGTTATCTGTGATTTAGGGATCATTAGGATCTCTTTAAAATTCTTGCAGCCGGCCAAAAAAACTAAAATTAAAGGCAGGCTGTGCCTTACATTAAACGAATTGGGAATAGAGAAGAGACACCGTTCTGCTGGGTGAAACCTTTTGTTTGACATCTTTAAATTCCTTTCATCTTTCTGAGCTTAATTTTGCCGGTTTGAGTGCATGAGGGGAAGGCTTATTTGTGATGGGGGAAATATTCCTGTGAGTAACTTCTCTCCAATTTCTAGGGCTTCATTTATCCTTATTTTGCCTTTCAACCGGAGACCAGATTATAACTGAGGAAAACTGACACGCATCCCATGCCCCCAAATCTGGGTGTCTGAACCAGTTCTGTGCACAAAGGGAGACTCCAAGGGCTGAGTTTTGGACTTGAAGGGCATCAGATGGAATGAAAACATCTTCGCTGGTTTGAGTGCAGTTGATTTTTAGTGTGGTTGCTGAGTGGGGCACTTTAAACTGCCTATTCTTGTTTGTAGGGAGGTTTCGCAGCTATTTAGGAGTGGAAGGAGCAGGATGAATACCGTGAAAGCAGTCTCGAGCTCCATTTTCAACCATTTCCGAGTTGGTGTGGGCAACAAATCTCTTCAGAGCACGGGTCTGTGCTCTTGGAGGGCACTGGAGCAGGAGAAGCAGGAGTTCCACCAGAGAAAAGCCCCACTCTTGTTCAGCAAAGCCCCTCACCTTCAGGGAGGAGTTGGGTTTGGCCAAACCTGCGGTCCACCCGAAGGATTTTCTTCCTCCTTTTTTGCTTTGTTTTATTGGAGCAGAGCATTTCTTTCCCGGGCTGTTTGTCCCCTCGGACAGCTCCAGGAAAAAGCCCACTTGCACCCCTCGACCTTTCTCCTCCTCCGACTGACAGTTCCCTTCCTCAGCCTCCAGGCATGGCTTTTTTTTTTTGGGAGTGCCTTATTTAGACCACATGAGCGGCATTCCGAGCTTTCCAGTAGCCTCCCAGCCCCGCGGAGGATTTATTTACATTGCATAAAATTAGAGGAAATGAAGGGGGATGTGTTTGAGCGGAGAGCAGCGGCCTCATTGCGCTTGTTATAAACTCCCCTCATGGAAGGGCTTCAGTCAATGTCAGCTTGGGGCAGGGAGGGGAACAAACTCCACTCCTGGGCATTTCCAGGATAATGGGGAATGATGCCTGGCAATAAAAAACACTCAGCAGCTCTCTAAACAAAATTATTTGGCGGATTTCAAGTGATTTTTGCCGTTCCATGCCATGAATCCAGGCTGAGTTCTTGGCTTCCTGTCTCACCAAAGGATCTCCCAGAGAGGAGGCCTTTGGCGTGAAGTAAAGGAAGAGTTTCTTATTAAATGGAATATATTCTATGTTTAAGAAGGTGTTTGTATGTGGGGGAAAGAGGAAAAGTTCCACTGGAAGTGATACAGGTAGGGGTCCAGAAATAAAACATTTTTACAAATTGTAAATTATTAAATTCCATTTATTTGGTTATTTGTACAAATCACAAATTATTAAAGTCAATTAATTTTGTTTGCATTGGTACCTGCACTCATTCTCTGCGTGCAGAAAATTCATCAACTCAGGATTTTCCGAGTAATTCAGTGTCCTTCTGGCTTCACTCTGCATCCCAAAGGTAAATGCAAATGGAATAATCACAAAAGGACATTGATCAGATCCAGGTCTGTGTTGTGGAAAAGAATCCCAAAAATTTAGGATTAAATCAGTTAATTACAAAAAAAAAAGAAAAAAAAACACCAAAAAACCAAAAACCACCCCAAAAAAAACCAAAAAAAAAAAAANCAAAAAAAACCAAAAAAAAAAAAAAAAAAAAAACCCAAAAAAAACATAGTAGTGCAAAGTTTTTCCTAGAGAAAGTAATTACAGACTCCAAGACGGATCTGGGTAGGGAACCTGGAAAGGAAAAACGTGGAATAAATTCCAGACGCCCGTAGCAGCACTAATGGGAATCTAGAGCAGATCCTCAACCCTGGTGCCAGAGTTATTCCAAAACACGTTCATGGCTCGTTGTGGTTGGTGCCAGCCTAAATTTTCCCCTCCCAAATTTTGCCCTGGTGCCAAAGCTGGGCCATCCTTGGTTTGGAGGTGCCCATCATCATCCAGATTTTAGAAATCCTTAAGGAAGTGACTGTGCTTCCTGGAGCTGCTGAATGTTCCACCAAAACCTGCTCAGGTCACTGTGGAACTGCTCATTAGGAAACCATTCCCGCATTTCCCAGGGTTTTATTCCTGGGACAGGACAGTGACCAATTCCTCTTCAAACCAACTCTGCTTTCAAGGATAATTTGTGAACACAATCAGAAAAAATTGTCCAGAGCACTGAACAACTTGGATTGGATTATTATAGGCTACAACCTCCTCCGGTGTTAAATTTCCATAAATTTATATATGGAATTCTCCCTCATAGATATATATATATATATATGTATGTGAGTTATATATACAACTCTCTCATATGTATATTTGAATCTCTATGTATGAACTGAGTCAAATATATATAAGAAAATAAAAAGGGGAATGGCAATTCTCCCCCTTTCAGACATCCAGCTGGAATTCCCTTCAAAACACCTATTTTTTCAAAAGCAGACGCTCCAAATTTTCTAAAATCAGACTTTTCTGGCCGTGTTTAAACACATCTAAATCACAACTCTTTCCTCTTTCTCTTTTTAAACCAAAATCTTCGGAAGATCCCATGGATTTTTAAGCCCATTGGAAGGGCGGCCATGTAGGCTGCGGAAAAAAGCTCGACACGGGACGGAAGAAGAGGGTGAAAATATTCAAACTAATATCAACTTACAGCAAAGCATGAAAAAATAAAGAAAATAAACTTTCTTGTCCAGGGGTAGATAAAGACAGCGCCAGCTTTGATTTCCTGGCAATACTTGAGAGGGAAAAGGGAGAGAAGTCCCAAACCGCAGATGATCGACAAGGACCGGGATTCTGAAAAGAACTTATTTATTTGTAAACCCTCTACAGAAGCAAAAAGTGTGTTCTGCTAATGACTGGGAATTTAAACAGCCTTATTTTTTTTTTTTTTTTAAATAAAACAAATAAATATCCCTGTGCACCTTCAAGGCTGCTCTCGTCAGCATAAACCACTATTCAGTAGCTCGAGCAATACCTGGCATTCAAGGTCAAGCCAAACCTCCGTGAAAACAAACAATTTCTCATCAGCCTTTCCAGCAGGAGGAGCTGAGAACAGGACATCAGACGTGGAGGAAAAAATGTTGGAAAATTGGGAGAAAAAACGTTGGAAAATTGGGAAAAAAAAACACCTTGAAAGATTGGGGGGGAAACATCGGCACAAACATTCGGCCTCCGCGAGACGCCGTTCGCTGGCTTTTCCTGAAACACAATTTCACCTTTTCCTCAGGGATCCTTTGGAGGCTGCAGCTCTCCGGGGCTGGAGGCAGGAAGCCTCAGGAAGTGGCTGGGAGCCTGTGGTGATGTAACTGTCACATTGCCCCAGGCCTGGCTCTGTTGATATTAGCCCGGGCTAATCACCGCGCTAATTGGGCGGCCACGACGCGGAGCAGCTCGGCTTTCACTTCAACTGCTCACCCAAATGAGGTTTGACTCAAATGTAATACTTTATATCAACACACGGGATGGCTGTAAAAATAATTCCACATGTGCTGGTGCCTCTTTTTAATAAGTGTCTTCCTCAATTTTCCCTGCTGGATGAGGCACTCGAACGTACACGTAATTAAGGTTATTTAAGGGATATCAATTGAAAAATGCACCCGCAGGAGGCTGAACATGACTGATGGAGCTCCCAGTGCAGCTCCCAAAAGTCAGCTGCCAGAATTTCCTGCAGCACTTCTAAAATTTGATCTTCCCCACATTGCCCGGGACAGGAATAACCTGGAAATCTCTTGTTTTGCTCTTTCTGACGTCGCTCGCCTCGGTACAAAATGGGTTTGGAATGGGAGATTTATGGTTTGGTAGCAATTTCTGCGGGAATCATAGGGGATAAAAAAGGCAAAAAGCACAGAAATGCAGAGCTGAGGTGGTTTTGTGCAGCTGGTGGAGACAGGCAGCATCTTTCTGCTCAGAACTGATCGGAGGGTCCTTCAGAGCCCCGAGACAAAAGTGTGCCCGGCATAAGGTGGAAAGTCACTGGGAGAAGATCCACTGCAGTAGCGTTTTCATGGATTCAAGGAGCATTTCGGGTTGGAAGTGACCTTTAAAGGCCACCTCGTCCAGTCCCAAGAACATCTTCCACTGGACCAGGTTCCTCAGAGCTCCGTCCACCCCGACCTTGAACGTTCCCAGGGATGGAGCACCCTCCACCTCTCTGAGCAACCTGTGCCTGTTTTACCACCCCCATTTTAAAACATTCTTCCTTATATCCAGTCTAAATCTATCTCAGTTTAGTTTAAAACCTTTCCTCCTTGTCTTAGGCCCTGCTAAAATTCTCCCTCATCTTTAATATAAACAAGAACTGAAATGCCCCAGTGAGTTTTCCATGGAGTTTTCCATGGGGTTTTTTTGTGGTCATCTTTGTGCTCTGTCAAATTTTCCCAGTGTTCCTGAAAGGAGAGGTGTCTCCAGCACAGGAAGCAACACATAAAAATATCAATTTTGTGTTTAATTACCCCGGGGAGGTTTTGAGGATGCATCACCCTGTGCTCAGAGATGTCCCAGAACACGGAACACTGGAATTCCAGCATTCCAGCATTCACCATTCCACGGACAGATGATGGAATCCTCCTCCTCACGGAGAGGCAGTGATTCTGTGGCAGTGGATGTTTCCCGTGTTTCTGCTCCAGAGCTTTAATCTCAGCAGGCCTCTGTTCACCAGGGAGCCTGTAAATGGTTTGATAATGAAGAAAACCCAATGTGTGCTTTGTCCAGGATCAAAAAACCCTATAAAAATTCCCAAATCAAATTATAAACAATTGTTCTTGGAGTGGATCAGCCAATATTTGCGCCGAAGGCAGCACAGAGCAGTGCACTGAGCACTGGAAAATGAGATTTGGGTCCTTCCACGAGGCACAAAACCCAATTCCACTTGCTGATTTTATAATTCTGTTGCTTGTGCCAGGGCCCAACACCCCTGCGATGACGGCACAGAGCACCCACCTCGTGCTGTGGTGTCATTTGGTGGCTGAGGCAGCTGCAAAAGGCTCTTCTGATTTGTCAGACAGGTCTTGATAAGGCAGAAGAAGTTTCCAACATGAAACAATACCAAGAAAGAGAGGAACAGCCCCCTTCTCCTTCAAAAACACACAGAGCTGGAGATGTCAAGAAATGCCCAGCAGAACTTGCTAACAAACTTCTGAGAAGCCTAATTTTTTTGGTAAAAAACCTAGGAACTATTTGTAAAATATTTTTACTTTTCCTTGCTTCACCTTCTCCACCTTCAAGGCGGCTGATTTTCAGTGGAAGGCAGATCCATGGCATTTTGCAGATTTTTGCTCTGTGGGGTTTTACACCTAGGTCTTAGGTCAGGCTTTTCTTGGTCAGTAGAACATCTGAGCTGGACCTGAGAAAACGTCTCAGGATGGAGAGAAGCCCCCCCTGACACCTCCCTGTCTCACTGCAGCTCCCTCTGCATCCAAGTGCTTCCCTTCTCTGCAAAGTTGTCATAAAAATCATTATGAGCCCCGAACAGATGTGACCTTAAAGAGCAACTTGATGGAGGGGGAATAAAGAGAAAAAAAAAAGAAGAGGTAAGGAATATAAAATAGCCTGTGGTGAGAAAAACAGCAGGAAAACATTATAAAATCTGAGCCATAGCTGGCTGGCTTCCTCCTGATTATTGCTTTCTCTTTCAAGAGCCCGTCCTTGAGAGTGCAGATTTTTGGGGCTGATTTTGGGAAGGCAATTTTAACACTCGGCTATTCTAATGAAACAAAGCTGCTGTGCGGAGCTGTGATAACCTGGGGCTTGAAGAACATCCTCGGATTCAAACAGAGGTGTCAAGGAAATCTCACCCCTCGTGGTTTTTGTTGTGGTGTGATCACAGCACCCTGACTGCTTGTGAAGGGGTTTTTTTTGATGTCAGAGGCTGTGCAAACTCCTGGCACGGGAGTTTGGATTTATTTAGAAATAATATAAATAAAAAAGCAACCAAGAGTTGCTCAGTGTAACCCAGACCTGGGGTGGGGAGAGACCCTGGGCTGAGCACTCCCAGCTCCCGTGGCACTCAGGAGAACCTCAGGACATGGAGAGAGGGCAGGATTTTGGAAAAGAGCCACAGAATGGTTAAAATATGGAGCACACGAGGAGCAGGGGTTGCAAATCGCCAGCACCTCTTCTCCACTCCGGGGGCACCGCTGCTTCCAGCCACCAAGGAAAGCTGGGATTTCACCTGGGATGTTTGGAGTCAGTGCATTAGGCTGGATCAGGCTCAGAAATGATCTCTTGGATAGGAGAACAAATTCTCAACCATGTCTGGTGAGATTTGGATGCAGACACGGCTGTCCTAAATTGGCTGGAACTTCAGCGAGGTGTTAGAAATGAAATAAGAAATCTGCTGGGCCTGCTGCACGGGGCAGCACTCAGGCTCCAAACTGATCTCACTGTTTTTCTTACAAGGCATTAATATTTTTTGCAGCTGATGTGATATTTAGATCAATGCAATGGAGGAAAAAAGTTTTTTAAAGTCTCAAGTATTTGAAAGCCTTTTGAAAGGAAACAGTACTCGGTTGGTGAGGTATGTGCTGGACATGGGGGGCAACAAACACCTTGGGCTTGTTCTAAACAGCAAGGCAAAAGAGAGAATTGATACTCTGAATTTTGGAACCCGTCAGCAGAACTTGCACTTTATCCCAGGCTAGCACCACTTTTTCAGAGGCTTTTCATTCTTTTCCCACCCTGAGTCTGGAGCTGCCTTCTGCAGGGGAAGCCTGATTTGCCACAGGCGTTGTCTCGGGGATTTTTAACTTTGAATTGTCCTCTCCAGCTCCTTGAGAGCTGCAGTGCCAAGGAGCTGTGCACGAGGAGGGTCTGACATTGCCCCGCACTTGTCACTGCAGAAACCTTCCACTCCTGCACAGATCTGACAATTCCTGTCTGGTGAGATCTGCAGATACCGGAGAAATCCAGATACTGGAGAAATACTTTCCTCTTCTAGCACCGATGTCGGATCATTCCTGTCTGGTTGGTTGCCTTTTCTCCCCTATTCCATCACCTGACACAACTCCCCTTTCCCAACAGCACTTTCCCCAGTTCTTTATCGGATTTTTCCCGTCCTGGTGATGTTGGAATTAGAACTGGACAGAAATTCCAGCGCTGCTCCTGCAGCCGGGGGTTTTGGCACCTCAGCTCTGCTCTGCACGGAGAGAACAGCCCGGATCCAGCCTGAAAGCAGCGCTTCGTGTCCGGGCTCTGCTGCACTCGCACCCAGCAAAAGGGATTTGGGGTTCAACCCAGCATCCCGTGGGCTCACCGGGATCTGCCCCTGCTCTCAAACTGCTCCGCAGCCGGAGCTGAGCTCAGCCCCTGCTTGTCTCGCTCATGTTGAGCATCAGGCAAAACCTCCCGCAGCATCTGAGCGCCCTTGCGCCAGCTCGGGACTTGCCGGGAGCTCTCCTGGCTGCGGCGGGATTCATTCCCGGTCCCAGGGGAATCCTTCCCCAGTATTTCACGTGCGGGTGAGCGAGCCCAGCCCGGGCTGGGGTAACTCAGCCACGGACCGCGGGCAGGGTTTCCAGCCCGGCGGGGAACTTCCCCCTGTCAGGAGGCAGCAGAGGGGGTTGTGTTGTTGTACCACCAGCGCTGGGGGAATATTGGTTTGTTTTTGGAAGCGATGGCTAAAGCAGATGTTGGGGGCGAGCTGGCGTTTCTGAGCCTGCGGCAGGCAGGAATTATCCTCCAGGATGAAAAGTGACCTCGAGCCAGCGCTGGTGCCTTTAATCCGGAGCTTTGTGCGCTGCTATCGGCTCCTGATCAGTTTTAAATCCCCTCCCTCCCACTCTGCCTTTCGCTTTCCCCGGAAAGCTCGGCTTAACAGCGCTCGGTGCCTCCCTCCCGAGGAGCTCCATCACCTCCAGCTTCTCCCTCTGACTGCAAAAACACCACAGAGAAACTTCCAGCAACTTTGCCGCCCTAGAAAACCCCTAAATCCGTGCTTTAAAAAAACCCAGCACACTGTCTCAGACTCGTATTTTAGAACTGAGCTTGCCGAGTCCACCTCACAATTTTTTAAGTCGTCATCTTAAGCAGGGATTAATCTCCCCGGGCCCATCCTTTAAAGACCTAAACCTGGAGAGCCAAAATCTGTCCCTTACCTGGCGATTTCAGGGCATATTCCCAGCTTTAAATTCTCCCTGGAGAGCCCAAATCTGTCCCTTACCCGGTGATTTCAGGGAATATTCCCTGCTTTAAATTCTCCTTGGAGAGCCAAAATCTGTCCCTCACCTGGTGATTTCAGGGCATATTTCCAGCTTTAAGTTCTCCCTGGAGAGCCAAAATCTGTCCCTTACACGGTGATTTCAGCACTAATTCCATGCTTCAAATTCTACTTATCTACACAGCGATTTGGGGTTTATATCCCCATTAAAACCAGCAGGATCTGACTTTTCCAGCTTTTCCACCCAAACTTGACCAAAGCAGTTGAAACTGGGTGGGTTCCCTGCTCGTGGCTCTGCTCAGGTGAGATGACAGAGAGAAGCGAGCTCAGATAAAAGGTCTGACCATGATTTTGCCCCACCCCAGGATGTCCCAGCCTGATAGAAGGCCTTGAAACTCATCCAGGATGGTCTCACACTTTAATTATTGAGCCAGCTCTGGATTCTGAGAGGGTCACTTAAGCCCAGATAAAGTTTTCCTACGTTTTTTACGTGAAAGAACTCAAACTGAAAAGGGTCTTTGCTCCAGGGGGAGCAAAACTCTAAAACCCTGCGGAAAGTGGACGTGTGGAAGCGCTCGGAGCCGCGTCCTGCAGCATCCCGGTGTTCCCAAAGAGGGCACTGATGCTCTGCACAGCGCACGGGGACGGCCGAGAAATCCTCGGCCAGGCATAAATCTCCGCAGAGAAATCCGTCTTAGCACGTCCACCTCAGGAAAAGGGGAATTATTACACTTAATTAAAGTGTATTGACACCACATGTGGCCCCACCTCTCGCTTTGGGCTTTATTAATGACAGCAAAGCTGCAGCCTCGGGCGGGGGGTGGCTGGGGGGGCGTCTGCGGGGCCAAGCAGGACCCACTGACTGCTCCCAAACACTTTTAACAAGCCTCTTTTCTGCCCCCGAGTTCCATTTTCCAGTCTGGATTTCAGCTCCCTGGCTGGGGTGGCCGAGGGCATCAGCGCAGCTCTGTGGGCTGCTCCCTGTTCACGCTCCCGGAGCTGTTCTTTCACGTTTATCCACAACAAGGATTCGTGAAGCTGCTCCTTTTGGGGTGCTGGGGGTTGTTGTTTTGGTTTTGTGGGAGAGCTGTTTCAATAAAAGTTGGGATTAATTCAACTTTTAATTGAATTAATAAATTAATCGAGGAATTAATTCCTACTCCGGCGGAGAATTTTGCCTACAGTTCATCAGAATTCTCAGTTGAAACTGAGAGAATTTGCTTAAATCGTGAGTTGTGTACCCAAATTTATCCCTCCCACTGAGGATCCCTAATTATCAGTGCAATCCTTCAGGTCCGACATGTGGAAGAAGATTTGGGGGTTTTAAAGGATGGGACTTCCCAAGATCTGAATTTAAAAGAAGGTTTATAATCATTCCTTGGCACCTAAAAAGGGATAATCCAGATTCACTGACCGCTTTTATTTCAGAACTTCTCATTCAGGTCTATGGATCAAAGCCCACACCGAAGTGAAATTAAACCAGTCTCATTTTTTTGTTTAAATGCGGGAATTGCTGAACCAATTCCCCAGTGCATTTAAATCCCTTATCTTGTGTTTAAGTCTAGAAAAGAAGCAGGAGTTCCAAGGTTTAAATGAGGTTTTTGCATCGGTGTTTCAGTGTGATTTCCCCCCCATCCCTCCCCGGCCCTGGAGCTGTGTCCTTGCAAGGGGGCCTTTCCCATTCCCTGCCTTTTCCTCCCACAAATCCCGTTAAATCCCGCACTGAGCAGGGACTGATTTTCCCTTCAGCTCCCTGCCCTGGGATGCAGAACAAACTCAGCAGCAGCTTCCACATTTTCCTTTGCTACTCTGGGAAAATCAGGGGTGGCAGAAGTGGAGTTTTCTGAACTCTTGGAATCATTTCCTGGCAAAGCTCGGCCACGACTGGAAATTCTCCACAAAACAGTGGCAAGGTTTAACATTATCCCTGCCATGACATTTTGTCCCGTTCCCCAGGAGAGCTCTCCATGGCTTTCCACTGCCACTGGAAATAAAGACTCACAGTTGGATATTCCAGCTGCATGAACACTGGATTTTCCAGTTGTTCCAACACTGGGTATTCCAGTTGCACCAACACTGGATATTCCAGTTGTTCCAACACTGGATATTCCAGCTGACCAGCACTGGAAATTCCAGTTGTTCCAACACTGGAAATTCCAGCTTACCAACACTGGATATTCCAGTTGTTCCAACACTGGATATTCCAGCTGACCAACACTGGAAATTCCAGCTGACCAACACTGGATGTTCCAGTTGTTCCAACACTGGAAATTCCAGTTGACCAACACTGGATATTCCAGTTGTTCCAGCACTGGAAATTCCAGTTGTTCCAACGCTGGAAATTCCAGTTGACCAACACCGGAAATTCCAGTTGACCAACACTGGATATTCCAGCTGACCAGCACTGGAAATTCCAGTTGTTCCAATGCTGGAAATTCCAGTTGATCAACACTGGATATTCCAGCTGACCAGCAGTGGATATTCCAGTTGTTCCAACACTGGATATTCCAGCTGCACCAACACTGGATATTCCAGCTGCATGAACACTGGAAATTCCAGTTGACCAACACTGGATATTCCAGTTGTTCCAACACTGGATTTTCCAGTTGTTCCAACACTGGATGTTGCAGTTGACCAACACTGGGTATTCCAGCTGCACTCACACTGGATGCTCCAGTTGCACCAACACTGGATATTCCAGCTGCATGAACACTGGATATTCCAGTTGGACCAACACTGGATATTCCAGTTGCACCAACACTGGATGTTCCAGTTGACCAACACTGGGTATTCCAGTTGCACTCACACTGGATTTTCCTGTGCCAAGGGCTCCTGGGAAGGAGCTGGAATTGCTTTTGCACACTCAGGAATAACCAACACCCTCCACTCATGGCCAGAGTTCCAAACCAAAGGCCATGATTCCCCACCAAGCTGTTCCGGAGTTGAGTTCACATCAAAATCTCATGGAAAATCAGAATTTTACGTTTAACGTTTAACTCCCAAATCAGCCAAGGAGTTTGGAAGAAATAAGGAGCTGCTGGAGCATTCCTGGGTGGGTGTTTCCCTTCTGGACCCCAGCAAGGAGCAGAGCTGGGAATGTCAGATGAATCCCAGACAAATCCCACTTCAACTTTGGGTTTCTGTGGTTCCTCCTCTGATTTTTTTTACCCACTTGTTGAACTGGACAAATTAATTTATTTTAAACAAAACATGGGCAAAACAGGGGTTGGAATAAGGTGATTTTTAAGGTCACTTCCAACCCAACCCTTCCGTGATTCCATGACAATGCCTGTGGGTTTATAGGAATGACAGAAGCTCTATGAAAACACATTTTAACCATTTCCTTCTGGGATTTTGTCCTCTAAGAGGGTGCTGTAACTGCAGAGCAGTGTCAGAAGCTTTCCCACTTTGAATTTCTGTTTGAGTCATGCAAGAATTAAAAAAAAAATCTTTCCTTGGATTCACAGATACACTGGGATAACAGGATCATGGAATGCTACAAGAGCACAGAGCACGAGCAAAGGGAAAACACCTTTGCCTCTATCAGCCCAAAAATCTTAAAATCTTAAAATCCTGTCTCCTCCTTTACCTGCTGGGAAACTCTCTGTAGGCTGCAGGAGTTGATTATTTCTGTTCAAAACAAACTGATATTTTGCGTACAAGGGGGAAAAAGTTCTAATTTTTAAGTATTTTGCAGATCTTTTCAGGATGATTGGAAGAGAAATGTTACCAGAACAGCAAAGAGCTGGAATTTGTGAAATGGAATTCTGACTTTCCAGGTGGACTGGTGTGATTTATTTATTTGTTTATTTTCCAGGTGTTCACTGTCCAAGAGGAGCTTCACAGGGCTGGAATTCTGCAAAAATACCACTGAACCAGCTCCTCATAACCCAGCTGGGAATGTAAAACTCTCTAATTCCATTTGGAAATGATCAGTAAATCCAGAGACTGGGAGATTCCCAAGCCACGATCCCTCATTCTTAAACAGTGCTGAGTGGATGGCTCTGATACTTCAATATTCCTGGGTCAGGGATGCTTTCATCGAGGTGATTCTATATAGATCACCCTCCCTAAGCTGCAGGAAAAATGCAAAGCTCAAATACATTCAGGATTTTAAACCCTCAGCATCCTGGGGCAGGCAGAATTCAACATTTTTATTTGGTGACAGCAGAGACAGATTTATTTGGCTGCTCACTGAGCATCAGCAAGGCAGGGAAAACACGATTTTTCTTCTACGAAGAGAAAATTGGGGCATCTCAGGAGTTTTCCGGGTAACCCTGTGAATTTACAAGTGGTTCTGACAGGGGTTAAAATCCCCAGGAAGCAGAGTGGCCACCGGTGAGGTCACAGCTGCCCTCTGGAGGGGGGTGAGGTCCTGGCAGAGTTGTTCAGGGAGATAAGGGGCTGTCCAAACAAACAGCAGGGCAGGAGGAGGATCAGACCCTTTGGAAGAGCCTGGCTCTGCCTCATGCTCACTGTCACTTTTATTTTAATCCTTGGAAGAGGTGGAGGGAATGGTGTGGCCAGAGTTGATAACTGGGGGGTCTGAACAGCAAAGCCAAGGGAATTCTGCCTTTGTATACCAGTTAAAAGCCTGTCCTGGTGGAATTCCTCAGCTTTTCCCCAGTTGCAGAGCAGTGTTGTGTTATTCATGTAGAACGCTGGAAATTTTCCCCACCCAGTAAGGAAAATTCAGCAAAAAAGGAAGGATTTAATGGACATCATATTTGGAAAATGTGGGATGTGTGCGGGTTTGAGCTGCCCAGTGCTGGTGTGACTGGAACTGAGGGATCACTGTGGGGTTGGTGATCTGCAGGAGCAGGAGCAGAGTTCGGGGATCCACCCTCAGGAGTTAAAATCCCACCAGGACTCTCCAAACCCACAGGGGGCACCTTGAGGCCACAGTCCCAGGATGGGAAGTGACCCCACGCTGCTGAGAGCCAACCCCGTCACCAGCAGAGAGGAAATGCCAAAATTGCCCCTGTTAGATCAGGAAAAATCGGCCTTTGGGAGATCAGAAATGTGGAATTCTCAGTCCCACCAGCAGCGCTGGGGAAGGCAGGGACACCCCTGCAGGGCACAAATCCAGAGCAGGAAAATAGGAGTGGGAAAACGGGAGCTGAGTCCCCTCTGCAAGCAGCACACATCCAGGAGCTTGTATTCCCTGGATCATGATTCCCTAGGGAATTACTGAGAAACCCCGAAGCAAACAACAACTCTGCCACCTTCTCTTTTTGTTTTTTTTGGTTTTTTT
>VYZQ01065372.1:0-18197 GCA_013400655.1 Mystacornis crossleyi
AAGCTGCTCTTTCCTTGCCCCGTGCTAAATGTGAGGAAAACAACTTAAATGTGAGCAGCTCAAAGCCCAGCCTGACCCCAGCTTTGAGTCTTCTGGATGAAACAGTCTGTGCCTGAGGCAAAGAATCTCTCTTGATTGCATTATGGTGTTTTTTTTGTGGGACATAAATGGAAAGGCTGCCTGGCTTTATTCGGAGGTGCAGGCAAAAGCTGGAGCTTTGCTTCCATGGAGACCTGGAGTTTCAGTTTTATGAGGCTGCAAAAGGGTGCTGTACTTCACCAGCACGTTCCAAAAGAAAGGTGGGCTGGAAGGAGGAAAAAATGGCAGGTAACTGCCACATTCCTGGGAAAAGCTTTGGAATTACAGCAGGGATGCTTGGGTGGGGGTTTTTGGCCGTTTTAAAGCTGAGTAAAAGCACCCTGAGACTGGTGTTGCTTCATCACAGGTCTGGTCGCTGCATCTCTGACAATTCCCTAGCCAGAACCACCGGGTGATCTGCAGGGAGCCTTTGCAAAAACAAGAATGAAGAAGATGATGGGCAGGGTTAGGAATGGCTGAGAGGACACCCAAGGAAAGAGGTTTTTGCAGGAAGGGGCGAGGGAGCGCTGAGGGGACACGTTTAGTTGGGAAATGCTGGGTGACAAAAGGGCCGCTTGAAGAAAGGGGGAAGATTTCCTTGTGAAAGTTGAGGGGATAGTGAGAAAAGCTTTTTTTAAAATGGAAAATACAAAGGAAAGGCAGAGGTTTTACATGGAGGGAGGAGAGGAGAATGGCAGGTTGTGGGAGCAAGTGCTGAATGTCAGGAAAGGGCTCTGCTGGAAGTGCTGTGGTGATAATGGGGGGAAAGTTCCTCAAAAAGCACAAAGGGAAAAAAAAAATCAATGGGGGAGCAGAAAATATTTTTAGGAAGCACTGAGGAGAGAGTCCTGCCTTGCTAGTGAAGTTCAGCTGTGCTGGGGAATAGATTTGTTCCTTTGATGTCCTGTATTTCTCTTGCTCCGTTACCTGCTCCTGCCATTGAAATGGGCAAGTAAACCAAAGTGGAAAAGCATTATGAGATGGAAAAGGGAAGAGACGACAAAAACCTCAGAGAAAAACGGGATTGAGCAGGGCTGAGCAAGGAACACCGTGATAATCCTGACCTGTACGTGAGAAAACAATTCTGAGACCGGCGCATCTCACCACTCGGTGGGCGCATCAATAACTCCTCGTTTTGGCCACTCTCATTTGAGCCGTTTTCAGTAAAAGCGTGAGCGCCTGCTCCTGAAATGCAGAATTCCGTGATTAATCCCAACAGCAGCCATCTGCCCGCGTTCCGCTCGCTGCGGATCCCCCCGGGCACAGCGGGATCACCGCGGGTGTCGGGCCCAGTTCCCTTCCCGGGGATGACTCAATCCCGCATCCAAACGCTTCCCCTCGGGATGGCCCCGCGTCCCAGCCCAGCCGCCCCGCCGCGGCACTCGGCTGCCATCTACTGCCAAAGAGAAGGAAAACTGTCCTAAAAACCTGCTTTTCTCACCAGCGGTGATTTTAACCCCACAGCCCGAGGAGCCAGCGGGATTCGGGGATTCGCGCTGAACGGCTGCTTTGTGTTGGGAGCGCTTGAGACCTCATCGTCCTTTACGTGAAGAAATCTTCCTGATTTTCGACCTGAACCTCCCCTGGTGCAACTGAGGCCGTTTCCTCTCGTCCTGTCCCTTGTTCTCTGGGAGAAATCTCGATTCCCCCCGGCTGCCCTCTCCTGTCAGGGAGCTGTGCAGAGCCACAAGGTCCCCCCCGAGCCCTTTTTTCCCCAGGCTGAGCCCCTTTCCCGGCTCCCTCAGCCGCTCCTGGGGCNCGCGGCGGGGCCCTGCTGACACGTCCCGTCCCCGCCCGCCGCGCCGCGCCGCCATTTTGTGCGAGCGGCGGCCGGGGAGGCGCGGGCAGCCCCAGCGCCGTGCCCGCCATGCCGTCCGCGCCGCTCCGCGTGGCCGTGGTGTGCTCCAGCAACCAGAACCGCAGCATGGAGGCGCACAACATCCTCAGGTAACCGCTGCTGCCCGGTTCCCCCACCGTGCCGGCGGCGCTCCGCTGTCAGCGAGGCGGATGGGGCCGTGCTTCGGGGCCCGCGCCCGGCCCGGCAGGCCCACGGTTGCGGGACAGCACCCCGTCTTCATCTCGCTTCCACTCCGCTTTCACCCTGCTTGTAGCCGCTCTTCACCCCGTTTGTGCCTCCTTTTCACCCCCCTGGTACCCCGTTTTCACCCCACCTCGTCCGCGCCCCGCTCCAGGCCGCGGTCGGGGGTGCCGGCCCTCCCTGACGGACCTGCGGCCCCAGTGCTGAAAACACGGGCCGGGGACTTGGGCAGAGCAGGACCTGTGTCTCGGCGTGTGGAAACTTAAATGTTCCCTTTTTTGCTTTTTTCTTTCCCCCCGTCTCCTCCCGTCTCCTCCCCACTTTTTTTTTTTTTTTGTTTCCTCTTGAATGCATCTGAAAGGGGCCCACAGGGAAGCCGGAGAGGGCCCGGGAGCTGGAGTGATAGAACAAGGAGTAATGGGCACGGAGTGAAAGAGGGGAAATTTGGGTTAGGTGTCAGGAAGAAATTTTTTTTTAGTGTTGTGAAAGGGGTGGTGAGACGCTGGCACGGGGAGATTGTGGCTGCCCCATCCCTGGGAGGGTCCGAGGCCGGGTTGGACGGGGCTTGGAGCAATCTGGGATAGTGGAAGGTGTCCCTGCCCGTGGGTTGGGTTTTAAGGTCCCTTCCAACCCCCTAACATTCTGTGAAGGTTAAGCCACTCCATGCCCTGAAAGGGAGCCCTTTCCTCTCTCAGAGAACCAGAACATCCAGTTCAGAATGCTAAATGTCTTTGAGATTATAAGTGTTAATCTGTTTAGCACTCCAGGCGCTCTCAGCTTGGCTGAAAAGGTGAGATGGGAGACTGGGGACAGACTGACGGGCAGGAGAGACCTGGTCTGCCTGAAATCGTGTCCCTAAATCTTCCCTTTGCACTGCAGGAACATGATAAGGGTGGTCGGGTTTATTTTATTAAAGTTACGCAAAGAAACACTCACATTAGAAATACACATTGGTGGCGTAGTAAGCAAAACAACTGTGTGTAAGCTGTGTGCTACATGTAAATAAAAATAAAAAGCTTTGAAAGGAATAAATAATAGAAGCATTTGGTCTGGCAGCCATCTTACTGTGACAGCATTTCATGCACTTCACGCTCACACTTGGCATCGGATGTTACCTGATGAAAACATGACATTGCTTTTCCTCTAATAATGCTGGAACTGAGTTTTAATTGAAACCTGAGTTTTAAGGACAAAGTTAAATTTACTTGTAACGTCTGGCCTTTTCTTTCCGCACTGTTTTTGCAGAAATAAATCACTTCCGGTGTGACTGATGTTTGCCAAATGTGGCAGGGGTGGTTTTTTTAAGTCCCTTCTCCCTTAAGATTTTAATTTAAAAGTAACAAAACCGTATTTAGAAAACGTTTCGTTTTGTTAACACCTTTTTGTAGTTCTAGCGGCCGTAACATAAATGGCAAAACGGAGATAAATTGCTGATGCTGCTCTAAAGAAATAACTGCCCATTTGCCAGTAAACTCCAGGAAAATGTGTGTTGGCTCAAAGCCAGCCTGCCTCACCAGTGCAGGGCAGTGTCTTGCTCCGTGTTGCACTGCAGTTGGAAAAAAACACGTGATTAAAAAGAGGAAGAAGAGTTAGGAAGAAACTGAGGAATTAAGAAACTTTAAGGTATTTTTTAAGTAGATGACGACTTTAAAAGATGCAAATTCTTGTTTGCCTTTGGAAAAAAAACTGTGGGGCCCAGCATTCGGTGTGTGCTTGGATATTCTGTAATTAACCGAGTTTGAAGCACTTTGTTCTACTTTTCCCCCAGCAGTCAGACCGAAGGGGTGTCCGAAGTTGGTAGAATAAGAGCCATCCCCGCAGGGGTGTGTTGGGCCGAGGAGGCAAAGGGGGAAGAGCAGTGCAGAAAGACGCGATCCCTCCTTAAAAGCTGCCAGACTGGCTGTGTGTAACCCCTCCCTGGGCCAGCTTTACTCATCCTGCGGGCTCTGCTGCCGTGGGGCGAGGTGAGAAGCAGAACAGGCCTGGCTGCTGTGTAAGCCCTGCCCAGCAATAACAAAAACATCCCCGTGTTACCACCACAAACCCACAGCGCAGCCTCCCCGCCAGCCGCTGTGACAAAAATTAACTCTACCCCGGCCAACAGCAGCGCGTTCTGCAGTTGATTTTATCTTTTTTATCTTTATGTTTTGCCGTAGAGCGTGCAGAGTTAGAGAAAGGCTCTCCCTCAGACAGAGGAGGAAGGCGGAAGGGTAAATCTCTCACAGCCAAACTTTTAAATGCAATTTCCACGTTCCCGTTTGCCTGGTAGTGCCCTGATGGCTTTGGGAGGAAGTTACTGAGGTCAAGTTCTCTGTGTCACTGCTGGTAGTGAGAACTCGTAAAATGCTGATGCACGCTTCAGCCACATATTCCTTGTTTTAGAGAGCTAACTTTTAGGAAATTAGGAGTATGAACGTGAGATCTTAGTGACAGCAGAGGAATTCAAATATTGCAACCCCTACAGCAAAAACTTAAATTTCATATTGATGTTAAGACTTCTAGTTCAATACTGACAGCGTGAGAGAACTTAAGTTGTGCCCATGCTGTTTCCGTAAGTTGTTACTCACAGCTTCTCTCTCCATCATCTGTCAGCACCAAAATGCAGTGAGGTATCGACATTTGTATTGCCTAATTTAGGAAATCCTAAATTAATAAACCCCCAAGAAGGAGATATTTTCACATTTTTATATTAAAGCACACCTTCATTTGACAGTTTAATAGTGATAATGCAAATTACAGCAAGTTGTTAGTATTCAAAATGAGTTAACAGTGCTTTTGTCCTGCTGTTCAGCAGTGTGGGCTTGTTTTGGGGAGTGTTTTGGGTTTTTTAATACTGATTGGGTGGCATAAGATATTTTCTAAGTAGCCTATGAGGGTTGCTGGTTATTTTCCTGCTACCTCTTGTGGAAAGGGATGTGGTAAAATTAGTGATTTGTCCCTGAAAGTCTTCACCACTCTCAGCTGCAGTGGCACTGCAGGATTTATTGCATTTGTTTTATTATTTAGTAATACTACAGCCATTGTAAAGAGAGGCTGTGCCGTTATGAACGTACAATAAGCTGAAAACCACCTTAATTTAATAAAAACGTCTGAGATCCCTAAATAACAGTGAAATAAAAGAAAGGTGTGTGGACAAAAATTCACGTCTCAAGCTGCACAGATTAATATTATTTCTGCCAGTGCCTGAAACGGAGTGGTACCAACCTGTGGGGTGTTAGTGCAGTTCCAGGTTGGTCTCTGCTTTCGGAAGTGTTTGCAGTGAGCTCTGAGATCCTTTGGAGGGAGATGCTCAGGGGCACCTGAGTGGTGCTTGTGAGCTCCTTGGAATGAGCTTTGGACTGAGAGGTGAGCACACGTGCTGAAAATGAGATCTGTGCAGTGACTCGCTTTGTCCTTAACATATTGGCAGTTTATCTACATCAGCCTTAGTAGTATTAATAGAAACAACGTCCTGAAATACGCTAATTACTGTTAAAAGTTTAAGCTCCTCATTTCCAGAAATCAGTGCTGGGATAGTCTGTTAGTCTGTCTTACCTTTTACTCTTTATGACAAAGCTCATTATTTTCCATCTTCTGGGTAGTTGTACTAGGCCAAACCCAAATGCTGTATATCCGTTTTCTTGTAGGAATTGTTCACTGTTAAAAATGTGCCACATTACCACAGACACCTGATAATTCACTGCACTGCATGTGTCCAGCTGTTTAATAAAAAGCTCCTGAATAATGGCTCTGGGCAGGCATTTTTCCCTCTCCCATGCCCCATGTTGCAATAACTGTGTTGAAATGTTTTTAGGATGTTTTCCTAGTGGTAGTATTTCATTGGACCTGGGGCATAAATAGTGTAAAAATTGACACTACCACACACCGAGGTACAGAGCACGAAATTCCGTGTGAGAAACTCATATTCCAGCTATTCAAGGAAGTAATTTTGAATGGGTCATGGGCCTTGGAGGCACAAATTTTTGGATGTGTTGAATGTCAGAGAATTCAGATTGGCTTTATATGAGATCATGTGAACTTCAGGGACATCTACAGCAGTTGGAGGTGGAGGTTTTAATGTGTGTGATCCAAACAGACCTGTTCTAAAGAAAAATATTAAAGGAAAAAAAAAAGAAAAGAAAGGAAACCATAGAAGAAAAGATCAAATTGAAACATGAATTTTTTAGCACTGCAGTTTCTTCTGTACATATTATGCCTTTCTTCATGTCCGGTAGAAGCAGCAGAATCAAAACTTGAGTCTGCAAATATTGCAGGGAAAATAAATGAACAGTGACTCATAACTGCACCAGTTACATGTGCTGGAGGACTGGGAGGGGCAAAGAATTGCACTTTTATCCACTTGTATCCGTTTTCAGTCGTTAGTCCTGCAGAAAGATGCAAAAAAATCATCAAGTATCTTGTCTGTTTACAGAAATAGGGACCTATAAATAGCTGCTGGAGGAAAAAGTGTGGGGAAGCAAGAAAAGAGAGAGGAGGGGCTGTGTTCCAGTGGGAGGAACTGAAGGAAGGAAGTGTTGATATTGCAGAGCAGTGTTTGAGTTCGGGGCAGGAGGTGATCACAGTCTCTGCCCAGAAGCATTTGGGATCACTTTGAAGATACCCTTGGAAGCCAAACAGACACTTGGAGTTGGTGTCTTCTGCTGAATTTCCTTGTATGTGCAGATCAGGGAGTCAGGGGCTGACTTGCACTGGGTCCCAATTCTGTTCACTCTCCTTGGAGGAAAACACTACGGATTTGGGGTCCTTCTGGGGCTGTGGAGACACAGGCACTGGGGCTGTTCACTTGTTTTTTGTTTTAACATTGTTCACTCCATGCAGTCTCTGCTAAAATCACTGATGCTGGAAGTGTGAGTCCTTAAAAACATTGATTAAGTTGCGGTCTCGCTGTTTCAAGTTACGTTGTCATTACAGACCCAAATGTTTCAGCCTTCTGGGTGATACCAACAGTATTTTACCATGTAACTTTGTCCGTTAGACCACCAGAAAATCTTCTTTTTCTGTCCCATTATTCATTCAATAGATTGTTATATTTTTTTAAATTACTGAAGGATGTGTTGAGGTTCAAGTACGAGTATTGCAGTTCATCAGCAAGAACATTTTGGCATTGCTCCTAAAGACAAGCAGGTTCCTGCCTCCTCTTTTTTTTTTTTAATTAATTATAACTATTCAGCAAGTAGTTGTTCATAAGAATGGAATGAAGTAATCCCTGGTTTAGCCAAGAGTTTTAGAGAGCAGCCAGCAGAACATCTGCCCCACGTGTGTAAAGGTAATTGCACTGTATGGTTTTCAGTGCCAGGCACACAAATGCTTGTCCTGGGCTTCTTAAATTACACCAGAGGCAGTTAGGGCAACAAAGTGAGAATAATAATGCAGTTAGGCCAACAATCTTAGGAGGACACTGAAGTATTGACCAGTCAGTGCAGTTATTTGTTTGCATTAAGAGAAAAACATCTCTGCTTCCACTGTGTTGTCCGTGAGCGAATAAACAACGCATGCTTCCTGCAAATCCAGGATGTCTGAAAGCACAAAAGGAAAGCACAAAAGACATTTCCAAATAGCTGTGCACCATAATTACAAGAAAATTCCTATAAAATAGAGGTGCTTCTTCAGGAATTGTGTGAGTTTGGATTGTAACTGCAAGGAAAATACATGTTGGGTACTCTTGGCGATTTGGTTGCCCAACTGTTTGGCTGTGATTTGGCTGCTGGCAAAGAGGTGTTTTTAAAACTCACTCTGTGTTCTTCAGCACTTTTAATTTTTAAAGTCTATCCAATCTAATGGCTTTCTCTCCCCCCTTCCCTTGTGTCTTTCAGCAAACGAGGATTCAGCGTCCGATCCTTTGGCACAGGGACTCACGTGAAACTGCCAGGACCAGCCCCGGACAAGCCAAATGTTTATGACTTCAAAACAACATATGATCAGATGTACAATGATCTGCTTAGGAAAGACAAAGAACTGTATCCCTGTGGCATGGCCTCTTTAAAAAATCCAGTGTGGTTCATCCTTGAAAGGTGTAATTCATTATCTGGCATTAAGAATCTAGAGTTGCTTGGCTGGCGAACTTTAAAACGATTTAAGTTTATAGGAGGTTTTTTTAACAATGGGCCTCTAATGCTCCCTTGTAAATTGTTACCCAGTTCCAATGCACACATTCCAAATGCTCTTTTGTAGTGTGTTACCGTGTTTAGCTCTTGAATGAACACATCAGTACCCTCACAGATTGTCCATTGCCTCCCCTGCACTGTGGATCCTTCTCAGTGCAAAGACTGTCCTGGTTATGGATTTGGGAAGAGCGACCACCTCGACATTAATGTTGTATTTAGCTCAGACAAACTGCCAGGTAAGGCTTACAGAATACTTTCTCTGGGAGAGAGGATGCCTTTCATTAAAGAGCTCACCCTTCTCACTGAGGATTTTGTGATATCTGATTTGCTCTGTGCACCGAGAAAAAATAATCCTGTAGTTTGTTCTAAAGAATGGACAGAGGAGAGCCCAGTAACGTTTAATCCTGGAGAGCAAAGGTGATCAGGGTTAGGCACACTGCTAAAAATATCCAAACTGCATTATTTTAAAATTCCTATATTTAAAGTTGATTTTTTTTTTTTTAAGAAAACCCACAAACAAGAATTGGGGAACTCATGCTAGATGTTTTTTCAATAAGGATCCTTTTTAAAAAAAAAGTTCAAAAAGTAGGATGTAGTCCTAAAGGATCACATGTGATGTGCTGGTTTATTTGATTTTTTTTTAATCCCTCTGCCTATAGAGAAAAGGAAAATCTTGCAAACCCATCTTAATGAGGTATGCCATATCCATATCCTGATTAAAAGAACTGCTTAAAAGAAAATTCCTTGAGCTGAGAATTAATTTTAACAAGCACGAAGGACCTGTGATTTCCTTTTTGAATTCTTCCTTGCTGCTGTGCTGAGTGTGGCAGTACTTAAGAAAAAACCCAACAGAAAGCCAACCTGTTCCCCCTCACCCAGCACGTTTTGGAGTCACCGTTGTGGTTCTGCTCCATGCTCTGCTGTGTTCCCCAAATAAATTTGCAGTGTTACAGTTAAACCTCTTCTCAAGGTAAAGGAGGTTTAAACAACAGCCACTGCAAGGGAAATAGGGCAACAGCAAATGCCTCTGTGACTTTGCTTTTTTGATTCTCAGATAATTTTAGGTTTTCAGACTGAAGACTGTCAGCACAGAAAGCAACTCCCATTTCCAGAAGTGGGTTTTGAGGGTAAAGACTTTAACCAAAACCAGACCTGCTCTCATCAGCGAGTTACGGAATAGGTTTTTTGGGACCCAGGGTCCCAGGGGCTCTCAGTTCTGTTGGGTGAGCATAACTTCAGAGAGGGGATGGGAATTACCTGTGGGGTGGGAGGGGCTGCTCTCCTCAGGGGCTTGGAGCGTGATTGGGATGGGGGAGCAGAAGGAGGGGTGGTTCCATATGATTCAGCTGCTTATTCTGTTTCCCAGCCTTGCTTTCATCATCTGTAGCCTTTCCATGTGCTCTGAAATTTTCAGTCTTGCTGACAACACCCTGCTTGTTCCCATATTCCAGTGAGGAGACACCTCAAGTTTGAGTGCTCTCCTTCCAGGCGCTGTGGACACCAGATACTCAGTGACACTGTGGCTGTAAGGGAACATCCTCTGCCCAAATAAATGACCCCCCAGGTGCAGAAAGCAGTGGCCTCAAAACAGAAATGAGCTGCTGCACTGCTGGACCTCACTCAGAGCAAGGTTAAAATTGTGTTAGAGAAAAGAGATGTGCTGAACCTCTCCGGTTCACTTGTGAAGAGGGGGGACAACTATTAAAAATCCACTCTGCAGAGACTAAAAGCACCTTCATTGCAGTTAATTAGTGAAATATAGAGCACAGGCTCTCGTACCTTGAAGGCATATGTTGAATTTCAGAAGCACAGGAATAGGGGATTAATGGAGCCAGGAATACAGATTCGGTTGAGTAGGTGGTTACAGTAGATCTAAAATGGAAGTACTTCAAAGCCTTTTAAGATGTGGCAGTTAAAACTTAGAGTTAAAACAAGTATCACCATCTCCCACTGCATTTTTAGAAGGTAGCATTTAAATGCCCTGAGCCCCAATCGAGGACTGCCCCAAAACCATTTAACAGTGTTGTGAACGTGGCTTTGGGTTGCTTTTTAAGACATTCCTCTGTTATTTTTAGGACAACAATAGAGAATTGTGCTGCTCGTGTGAGGGGCACGCAGCCACGCTCTGTAGTACCAGTACTCCACCTTGGCTTTGCATGTGTAACCCACCTTTCCAACATTAGGATTACTTGTCCTTAGGATTACTTGCCCCTTAAAACTCTGTGAAGGGGTTTGAGGACTTAATTCTAATTCCATGGTGGTGAGTTTAAAGCTGAAACAAAAACAGAGCAAAACTGCTGGTGAGCCTTGCCTTCGAGTGAAGGCAAAAGCTAGTCAAGGGTGAAACTTGCTAAACAATTTAAATTTAAACCCAATTTAAATCTTCAGCAGCAGTTGCTGTTATGCCCAGGGATAGGAGCTGTTCACATGGAAATTTAATCAAAACTGTGCAGGAATTGCTCCTGGGTTCTTTATCAGTGTGAGTAACTCCATGGCTGATTGTTTCTTCCCTTTCCTCAACGCTGATGTGTCTGTGACCCTCACATTAAAGATGATTTTCACAGATAGGGGGATATTTTTAATTAGGATTTCTAGGCAGCCTGCACCTACCCTGCAAGCTCGGCCTCCTGCTCTGCTCCTGACATTTTTTACTTCCTCTTTTAATTCGACCTCCCTAACTACAGATAAGATTCCAGTTTTAGCTCCTCAGCTACGTGAGGTTATAAAATTGAGGGGAGGGTGGAAAACGTGTCCTCAGAAACTTCCTAAAGCTGCTTCAGTTAGAAGGAAAATTGCAGAAATGAAGAAGAACTCGGTGCATCTCCCTTGAAGACACTGATTCTTTCCTGTCAAAAAAAAAAAGGTAGTGATAATCTTGGTGATGGGTTCTAGTTTTAACTCTGTGAACTCCATATTGAAGTTGGATGCCCCTGTGATATTTCCATGTAGCTCAGTCTTGAAGAGTAACTGACTTAAATTCTACTTCAGGTAAGCTCTTCATGCATGTATTTNTCTTGGTGATGGGTTCTAGTTTTAACTCTGTGAACTCCATATTGAAGTTGGATGCCCCTGTGATATTTCCATGTAGCTCAGTCTTGAAGAGTAACTGACTTAAATTCTACTTCAGGTAAGCTCTTCATGCATGTATTTATCTTAACATTTTCATCTGGTTTTTCTTCGTGGATTTTGAACTGATAAGCACTTGTCAGCTTCTCTCCTGAGCTGTCACTCCAAGTGTTCAGCAGGGGAGCTGTGTCTCTGAAAGCCACTCTGGAATGTTTCATTTAGATATGTTGAGGGATTTTTTTCTTTTTTCTTTTTTTTGTTGGGTTGGGGTGTTTTCTTCCCCATTTTTTTGAAGCCTAACGTCAAGAGCTAAACATAGTTGAAATCACGGCCTGTGTGTCAGTGGCAAATCTTCTTCCAAAAGCAGTACAAGCCTCATTTTCTTTCTTACCATGTCTTTCAAAGCACTTCAGTGCTCCTAGAAATAGAGAGAAGGGATGAGGATGGAAAGAAGTGTTTAAACTGGATTTGAAGACTTCTAAGAGGCACATTTCTGCAAATCAACACACTTCCAGCCACAGGCTGAATTCCAATCCCTTTTTCTCCATGAAGGATTGTAAGACCAAAATGCTTCACAAAATCTCAGGCCTTTCAAAGGCAGCAATTTTTCAGTACTTCATCTGCCTTCTGATCACGCTGCCTTTAATCTTGGCTTCTTCCACATTAAAAAGGAAATACAGCAAATTGTTAAAAATATATAAGCTGGCTATATATTATTTAAATATTATTTCCCCTGTGTTTGAGCCTTCGGACGTGGTAGAAACTACAAATTCCAATCTAATAGGAAATGCTTTTCAACAACATAAAACATCCTCTGCCATCCTGTCTCTTCTGGGTAGCCTGAAAGGTTTATTTCCTTACCCAAGGTGAGTCCCAAACAGATGCTCTGAGGAATTCTGACCGAAGGATCCAGTCTGAGGCTGATGACTCTTGCAAAATCCATTCGGAGCTGGGGTGATTTCATTTGGCAGTTTCATCCCAGCTTGAGGAGTGGAGCAAAGTGGCAGCCGATGCTCCTTGCCTTGGAGTTACCTCCCATTAACACCAAACTTCTGTGCCAGCATTAGGGATGCTTCTACTTTTTTTTTTTTACTTTGTTCCAAACCAATTCTCATTTTCGTGGTAGCAACTGTAATTCTTTAAACTGGCATTAATTGCAAGCCAGGAATGTTTCCTGCACACCTCATCCAGCGTGGTGCTTTCTCTGCAGGCTCCCGGTGCAAAGTGGCCCTGCTGGCTCTGTGATTGTGTTCTCAGGCTTCCCAAATGTGCTAAACGAAATGTTTTAATCGATTTAGGGTTTGCGGTGCTCGTGCTTTGCTCTGAGGTACCTTCTGTGGCTATAAGTGGAAATTCTGAGTTTCTCAGCACAGAGCGGTGACAGCAGCAGAAGCCAATTTGGGAATGGCTGTTGCAGCCCCTGTTTCCCTGAGCTGTTCCCTGTTTCCCTGGGCAAGGGATGATTCATCCTTTCCCACAGACCTCTCTCGAAGCGCTTCCCCCTTCCCAGTCTGACATTTGCTGCTCGTCTTTGGAATCTGCCACTGCTTCCCAAACCTGAAGCAAGCATCCCAAAGTCCCGTGTGACCCTCCCGAGCTCTCTTGCTGGCCTGCTGGTCCTTGGAATGACTGCAGAAGGGACATCTCCGTGTCACTGACTGCCAGGGGATCAAACACTGAAGATTCCAGCAATCCAAACCCAACTCCTCTTGAAGTTCACGCTTGGATGAAGTGCACACTCAGCTGTTGGATGGCGTAGTCACACAAGCCACGTCCTCGAGTCATCTTGTCCTCGGTACCCTTGTCGTTCTGGTAGTCCCTTCAGTAGATCTGTGACATCCCTTCTCCACCTCTTTGGCCCTCCTGGACTTTGCCATTACTCCCTCTCCTTTCCCCTCTGACAGCTTGGATCTGTCCGTTTTCACCCCAGATACAGTTTCAGCTGCTCAGCACTAGCAAATTCTTGGCTGCTACTTGAGCTCAAGGGGTTTGCTGCCTTCAGGGGTGTGTGGGTACAGACCCCTCAGCTTTGGGGCTCAGCCAGGCTTCAGGAAGTGAGCAGGGCTGCCGTGTGGTTATTTATATTTGGACCAGTTCCTAGGAGCACTTGGATTTATCTGTGCAGCTCCTGGCTTACAAATGCTGGGTGCTTGTCCTTCACTAGGAAAAGCAAGTCGGGGTTTTTTGCAGGTCATTCATGCAGGCACAGATGTTGCAGAAATGTCATGGAGCCCAGCTTAGCATCTTCGTGATAATTTAGGATGGCATATTTTAGAATCATAAAACGGTTTGGGTTGGAAGGGACCTTAAAGATCATCCAGTGCCACCCCTGCCATGGTAGGGACACCTCCCACTATCCCAGGTTGCTCCAAGCCCCGTCCAGCCTAGCCTGGAACACTTCCAGGGCAGCCGCAGCTTCTCTGGGCAACCTGTGCCAGGCCCTCCCCACCCTCACAGGGTGGAATTTTTTCCTAATATCCCATCTCACCCTGCTCTGTTTCCATTTGAAGCCAATAGAATGGTTCAGCGTTAAGATTTTATTAAGTTACAGACCAGCAGAAGACTTGTGAGCAATCTCTGGTTTGTACTGAACTGCACAGTTTCAGTTCCAGAGGAAAGGCGGTGTGTGCTCGGGCTGTGGGGTGAAGCTGGTTACTGCAGCCATAACCACTGGGCTTGGAAAGTGGAATTTGGGGTGCCTCTGCCCATTTCCAGCCTTTCATTCCCTCAGAAAAGGAGCTGATTGTGAAGGTGGAAGAAGGTTGGGCAGCCTCACTCCCCCCACACACCCTTCATCTAAGGAAATGTCCGGTTCTAGACAAACTGCCAGGCAGGCTTTAACACAGTGTGTTCTGCTTATTATGCAGATCCAGTAAATGAATTAAGATAATATGGAAAAGAGACCTGCAAATGCCATTCATGCTCGGGTGAGAAGCACTCTGTTCCACTCCTGCTCTTCCCAGAGAAGAAATGCAGTGTTTGAGGATGGTGTCAGCCGCACCAAAGGGAATAATCAGATTTGTTTGAAGGTGTAGAAGCTTTGGCTGCCACCCATCACTTTAAAAGATTTTTTTTTTTCATCTAAAAAGGGCGTGTACATTTTAGCAAATATCATTTGCCCGGTTACGTTTAATAAATTGTTCTCTATATTTTCACAGAATGGCCTGGGTTGGAAGGGGCCTTAAATCTCATCTCATTCCCCCCCTCTCCATGGGCAGGAACCCCTTGCATAGACCAGGCTGGTCAGAGCTCCATCCAGAGCCTTGGACACTTCCAGGCATGGGGCAGGGGGATAGGCAGGGGAATTTTAGTTATGTAGATAATTAATTTCTATACCCCAACACTTCCAGCTCAAATCACTTATGAGCTTCAGCTTCACGTGGGAGTTAAAATGAAACGTACTGAACAGTTGGATCAGTAAGATCATTATTTTGTTATCCAGGATAGAGACTTAACTCTCTTGGCCATCTCTAGGTTGGTGCTCATGGCTTTGGGGTTTTTTGGGTCCTGTCAGTGACAAATAATGAGAAAGTTTGGAGGGATGGTTACCCAGATGTGTGGAGCACAGACCCATCAACTGGATGGTAAAAGGCATTTCTGGTGTCTGTGACAGCAATTTTTAATTTGGGTAGCAAAAGCAGTGAAAGCTTTAGTGGCTTAGCTAAACACATTTTTTAAAATAAACCTTCATCACTAGTATGGGATATCCTTGGCTAAAAGGAGAGAATGCACAGGCAGTAATAGAAATTCTCCGTGAGAATCAGCAACAATGCTGTGCCTGTTGGAAAAACTCAAACTTCTGTGCTGCAACATCTCCTTTTTTATACTGAGCCTTTCCACTGCTGCGTCGTCATGCCTAAATTCCATCACACTGTGGATCTCTTGAGCATAGCTACTCCAACAAAGGTGAAATCTGAATTGGACTCGGTGTAAAAATGAGAGGGATTTCCTCTGCCAAGAGCTTGCAGTAGGTGAGGAGAAAAATGTAGGCTTGTTCTGGTGTCCTCCTGAGCATGGAAGGGCTACGAAGGTGTGACAGCACAGAAAACCCGGGGAAATTCCGGCCTGAAAAAGAGAGCAGGGATGCACAGGACAGGGAGCATGGAGTTGAAATGTGTTGGAAGGAAAGCAGAGCCTGACTTAAATGATCCAACACCTGCCAGTGTGGTGGAAAGCACCAATAAGTTGCAGTATCTGCCTTCACCTGAGCTCCCAAGGAGCAAGAAGCTGGGTTATTACGTGTTGGAAGCAGTTTTGCAGAGCTCATCCCGGGCCTGCTCAAAGCATGAGGTGCTGGCTTTTTCCAGGTGAAAAAGATTCCAGGCGGCCAAATCGGAAAGCGCCACGAATCTTAAAGTGCTTCTCTGAGTCTCCTTTTATAGGCAGATGGACCCTTGGAAAAAAAGAAAATAGCTGTAAGCTGGCAGCAGAGAGCTGGGCTGTGAAGCAGAAATCTTGTGTGGGTTTGGGAATCTGCGTAATTCTGTCTCCAGGCTCAGTCAGGAAAGCGAGGGGACAGATGCCAGCAACATTTTATCCTAGAAAGGGAAAAAAGAGAACCCAAAAAAAGTGTGTGGGATGTTGTGGATTTTTTTTCCCCCCCCTCTTTGAACTGCACGATGTAGAAATGAGGAGTACAGAGCCCAGGCAGGGCTCCCCTTCCAACTGAGCACAGCGACGCAGGCAGATGTTGGCATATTTTGGAAATGGCAGATATTTTGGCCAGAGGTCTGAGGAAATGCACTCATTTCCCTGCTCTGCAGATAACCAGAGGTCTGAGGTGGCTGCATCCAAGTGGGTTTGTTGTTTTTTTTTTTTTCCCCAAGCATGACAAACCCCAGGAGAGTTCACAGGGGTGCTGGGAGGAACCAGTGGGTGCTGATGTGCAAGAGCTGCTGGTGAGAGCTTTGGGCTATAAAGGACAATTCTTTAATAATACCAGGAGAAACCTTCTGGGGAAGAAGAATAAAAAAGGCTTGGGGAGTGACGTGGAGAAAAGGAATGCAGCAGAAGTCATTTGGCTAATTGACAACATTTAATTGTGATAAACAGCCTATCACTCAGCTCGTGGTGCAAAATTGAAATGAAAAGTCGTTGCAGTGCAGTGATGCAGTCACACAGAAGAACTGAATCTATTTTCAACATGAAGTAGACTCTTGTAGGTAGAAAGCTGGGTTTAATTTTTAATGTCACTTAAACACTCGAAGGATTTAAAAGCTTTGGAGGCTGTTTGCTTGAACAGGAGCACCGTGAGCACACAGGTGCACGTCTGGGCAGGAGAACTTGAGCTCCTGCAAAAAGAGAAGGCAGGAAGTTGTTGGTCTTTTGTTACAAAAATAGCAGGAGTGGTTTCTGAATGTCTGTCACCTTTTCAGCGAGGAAATGAGCCCCGATGACCTCTTACAGACTGCTACAAACCATGGGAATCATTTCACTCTCAGAATTCTGTTATCTCAAGAAATTACAGGCTGTTATCCCTACTATTACATTGTGAAATGGCTAAAAATGCAGCTGTGTTACAGTCGGGAGGAGATGCATCCACTTCCAGGCTTTCTCAATCCAAACCTTTCCTGGTATTCCTAATTTACCCCCAAAACTTTGCCTTCAGAGGGAGCTGGGTTCTACTCAAACCCGCAGATTTATGTGACAGTCGAGCCTGGAGTGCTCCTAAAGAAACTGCACGTCCCAGGAGGGTGGGAAAACAGTGGGATTAGAGAATCCTGCCTGCAAAGGGGCTCCGGGATGTAAAATCAGAGCCTCGAGGTTACAGCACCAGCATAAATTTAGCTCCCAAGCAGCATCACAGATTCCTTTCACACGGTGATGAGGCTCTGACAGGCATAAAGTCAGTGTTTTCCTTGATTCCCATTTGTGCATCTCGGGATATTTTTATGGGATGTGCTTCTGTGGTTTCTTTGGCTTCCTTTGGAGGTTCAGTTGCATAAACCCGCGCTCCAGGGAGGACTTTGTGCAGGTGGCACCTGAAACACCATGGATTGCCTTTGAAGAGCCAGGCCCCTGGAGCGAGGGGCAGTGGCTGAAGGGAATGTAGGACATCCCGCTCACAGAAACAGCTCAGGCTGGGGGTTCTGAGCGTTTTTGGATATAAAAATAGTTGCCCAAGAGAAGTTGTCCTTCCGAGGGCCTTTTAAAGCTGCGGTGCCAGTGGCAGTCCCTGAACAGCAGCTGCATGGTGGGGATCCCACTGTCACCTTAGGAATCTCTTTAGTGGTCACTGATCTTTCGATTTGCAAACGGAAAGAATATTTTATTTTAAAGATACAGTAATAATTTAACTTGTGCTGGTCATTTGCTCAAAACCATGACTTTCCTTCAAGTAAAGATACTTAACTCAAGCGACTTCAGATACACACAGAATGGAATTTTACACATGTTGGACAGAAATAAGAGAATCAAGCCACGACCAGAAAGATTCCAGAACTGCAAAGATGTTTTTGATTTGATCCTAACGTGTGAAGAGAGAGTCTATGATCAAGTAGTAGAAGGTAAGGAGCTTGAACTGATAAACCCCGTTAACTTTGAGTGGGTTGTTTTTTTATTTTTTTTCCTTCCTCCCTGAAGTCCTTCACAAATCTGGAAACATCTCTGTCTCCTCCAACTCCTGGAACACCAGTGAGGACAAGAGCTTGCAGTTACTGATGCAGATTTATGCACCAGAGAAGTGATGCCTGAGCACTTGTCCCCAAAAGGTGCTGGCAGCTGCACAGAATGTGTGCACACAGCAAGGGCTGGACAAGGAAATCCATAGAAACTCCACGTTTGGTTTGGAAGTGCTCACGGATCTTAAAAACTTAACAAATTGGGCTGAGCTGGTGGAAAAACAAGTCTGAGCTGTCTTCCTTGTGCAGCTCCCCTCCCTTCCCTGCAGAAAGCTTCCTGTGACCCCCCCC
>VYZQ01065375.1:1184-19435 GCA_013400655.1 Mystacornis crossleyi
TGCAATAGGAGTCTAATCTTGAACTACTGAAACATCAGATATTTTTTGAAATGCCTACTGTTCGAAGACAGAAACTACCTGACTCTGTCCCAGGGTGACCAAAGTGAAGGGTACTGACCAGTCTCGTTCTGAAATTCTCTTCAAATTGACTTACAGGATTAATTCTGCCTACCCTGATATCAACTAAAGAAAAGTCACCCAACCCCAGCAACATAGCCCCAAAGTGAAATTGCAGTTCCAGTGAAGTCACAGCATATTTCCCACTGATTTCCCCTTATCTTCAGCCCTATTTTCAGCTGTGGGAAACACGCTTCCTATTTTTAAAAAAAGCATACTCTATTGCCTCCCTTGCTTCCTTTGAGCAAGTTCAAATTTACAGACAAGTGATAGCATCTTCTGAGAAACTCATACCACGATTTAAAAAAAATAGAAAAAAAATTAGCTGAGTTCCCTCAGGAATATTGGGAAATACAGTTACAATACGGTTACAAAAATCTTATAGTGTTTGTGCATGATGGGTCGGGACATCATTTCAACAGTTTAGAGAGTCAATTATTCTTTGATTAATATTATTAACAAAAAACTACTATGACTATAATATTACAAGTCAATTATTCCTTACCTACACTTTAATACCCTCCTGGCACAGTCATTATATGGCAGCTGTTGAACAGAGTAATGCAGCAGCCTTTTCTTAAAGCAAGATGCTTATTTTACTTCAAGTGTAAATAAACTTATGTCTCCTGCTGCCATGTAAAATGAGCTGTTCATAATTATTTTGTATCTTCCTAGTGAAGCAGCAAACGGTTCTCTGTTCTCCACTCCTGATCACCAAAATCTATTTCCTGCCTAACTCCAGTGCAGACTGACAGCTAATTCTGCTAGCAAACCAAGCTCACAATAACACAGTAACTGCTGCTTCATTTAACAATCACCTTTCTCAGAACACCAACACAGAGGGCTTGCATGTTTTCTTCTCTCATGCCCCCACTTCCAAGCAGAACAATAAATGGGATCACAGCTATTAAATATTCCAGCTAAATAACAATCGTTTAGCAGTAACAAAAATACATTTCATTTGTCATAATACATTGATAATTCTTACACACTTTCTGTACCAATGTTTTCTGCCTCTTACTCCAGTAAGGACATAAAAATTAGCATTTACTGAACATCATTACATAGTAATTCAACAAATAAAATGTTGACCCAGTCTCAGTTCTGAGCCATCTCTCACCAGCTGAAAGATCAGTTCTTTTCCCTTTTCAACCTACATTTTTTTCTGCACTGTTTCAAAGAATGATGGAAGCTACTGAAATGTTTCTATTTGCCGTAATAATGCAATTCTGTTACTTTAGGGATTCTCTTTGGTAAACAATCTCAGATGACCAGCATTAAGATGAAGAGCTAAATTATCATAAGGACCACAAACTTATGTCAAATTTGATTCTGTGATTATCTGTAATCTGTGCTCACGTCCCTCTATAGAGTGAATTACACTCAATAGAAGGGATAATTCTAAAGGAGACAATACAACATAAAGCCTTATCCTGCCATGAACTGAAGTAGCAGCCTTTTTTTCAATTTAGTCAATGAGGCTTAGTATACCCAAAAGAAAGAACCATGCTAAACATTTTCCTACAGTCTGCACAAGCACAGTACTAAGCATTTTCCTAAATCTGAAATTTAAAAATCCCATTTCTTTACATGACAAAGAGCAGCAACTTTTCTTTGCAATTATTAACACTTGACTATCAAAAGACCCATTCTTAAAGATGACCTTACAAGGAAGACAACTAGCTGTGACTTCTTGTCCCTTTTTCTGGTTCAAACTTTACATTCTCCAGGAAAAAGCAGTTCTACTTACTTTACTGATTCTTTTTTTTTCCTAGAGGTTTATAGAAGTTCACCAGGATGACAGATATTTCACTCAAATAAAATGTTACTGAGGAATTATTTTAATTAAAAGTATTTATGTTTTTAACAGTACAGGAAGTTGGGAAAAGTAATCCTTTAGAGTTTCAACATTTCTGCTTTCCAGGAATTAACAAAGTAGTTCCATAATCTGCTAGTAACAGCTCCAAATAAATTCCCAGAGAAAAAAAGCAAACCAAAATAAATGAAACACACAAATAAAACCCCAAATAAAACACACACACACACCCCACAAAAACCAATACAAAAATCAAAAGAAAAACAAATGCACCCAAACCCCCCAAGGTAAATCAAACTAAAATCTGGAAAAATGTACTTCTGAAGCACATGCTGATCAAAGCTTCACACTCCCTTCTTATGTGTGTGCATCAAATGCATCTATCAATCTTTAAGAAAAAGCAACACATCTCACTATTTTGTACTCTGCTGGTTGTTTTTGAGATTCAATCACATTGATTCATTCTCTGTTCTTGCAAAATAAACAGACTAAGAACCAAAAAGGGTGCTTATTTTGTGTGTCTGTTCTCTTAACCAAGACTAACACCAATTGTGCTAACACCTACTTAGGAGCAAAAAACTGCAACACATGTAATATCGTCTAGGTGGTGAGGGCAATTATACACACAGAGGACAGAAAAAGTAATCACTTGACCAGTACTTGCTGTATGTATACACTACATTTTAACTTAATGGTTCAGAGCAAAATATGACAGTAAGCCTCACTTTCTTGGCATACTTCAATCTTTTGGAATTAAAATGACTTCACAAAGTAACACACATAACCAGCCAACCAGTAGTAAACACGTGTGTTTGCTAGCTTTAAAACTCTATCTGCCAAGCCAACAGCCAACTGATTTCCTTGGCGTAAACTTGACGTTTCCAACCTGGGACATTACCCAATACGGGCACTGTAAACCCTTTCGTAAATGATGTAATCACACTGCTGCTGCTATAGTTCTGGTTGACTTGCACTTTCCATTACAATAAATCCTTGCTAAATATTCCTAGAGGTTTTACAACTTTTTTCCTCTTTAAAGAAAAAGCTACTCCACACTGAAACTTGCCATATAAGACAACAACAGGCATATTTTCCTTACACCTCAAAATAATCTGCATATTGAAAAAGGGGGGAAATGGAATTAGTGCTTCTCTGAGTATCTACAGTTCCATTCTTAAAATGGTGAGGACACTGATAACATTTGGTTTTGAATTCTGCAAATCCAGACTATAAAAAAAAAAATTAAAGGGACAACTGATTTAACACCCTTTCATCTCGCTGTATTTCTATAGCAAAAAAAGAGAGAAAGAATAGACCGAGGCTCAGAGCTCGTAACTTGTCTTGCAGCAAGCAGGCTCCAGGCACTAAGGCAACTGCATGATCAGTACTGAAATGCTCCATTTTAAATAGCTATTAGGAATGGCTGTTGTACATATCCATGCAAATATCTTTCATAAAGAATTTACTATGCATTATAGCAACACCATCCTATTTACACAATAAGTTGTTGTTCCAGTTCATCAAGTACACAAGGAATTTTAATGCATGCTAAAAAAAAAATCAATTAGGCAATGATCATCTGATTAAACAGGCACATCACACCATTCAAGTCTTTCAAACATATTCATAAATCCAAGCCTTCAAACTTTGCTGAAAATTTTCAAAACCTACAAGTGACTATTTCAAGTATGTGATTTCTAAGGTTAATGAAATTCAACACAAAATAAAATACTGCGTGCTATTATCATGAAGAAGCAACACCAGTGGTGGGAAAAAAGCCCCTTATTTTGATCGGTATTCTGAGGTCTTTTTATTTTTAGCAAAAAATGTCTTTACAAAGCAGCAGAAGGCTTTCCTACAGCACACAGCACTAAAGCACAAAAACACTCTGAGTGGGCAATCAAACCAAAGCCAGAAGAAACTGATTGTGCCATCATCACTTGCTTGACTGAAGTCCAAAAAGGGTGAGGCAACAAAGAAGTTGAATGAAAAGCAAATTATTGTCTTTATAATCAGCTCTTATTACTCAGATATTACTCGGTATTTCACTCATAGTGAAATATATTGCAAAATCAAGCCAGAAGTTTTCAGATGATAGCTATCCCTGCATATTAGGATTTTCAATTTTGACATCATCTCTTTGGAATTCCAAGTGCTATCTATGATATTAGAAACTGAAAGTTAAATCTGAAAGAATATTCTTCTCTATTCTGGTTTTACATACATTTCCTGGGTAAGAATTGCTAATAATCCCAAAATTACATTGACCCCACGCAAACCAGGAGAAAGGGTTCATGAGATTATGAGATAGCAGTATTAAGATTTACATGCAAGGACAGCATTTTAAAGCCTTGTTGCAACTTGTGTTTCAATCATGAAGACTGACAACATAGGCATAGGTCATCTTGCTCCCAGCTTTGCCTTGCCTTCTTCCCCCCTCTCCCACTGAAGGTGAATGGGGAAAGAAACAAAATCCCAAGTTTCCTAACAATATAAAAATCTCTTTCTAAGTAATTAATTCACCATATTAATGCATACTGACAAAAGATATGTCAAGTTTATCCTATAAATTAAGCATACAACTCTTTCAGTATCACCTTCCTTTCTCATACTGTCCCTTTTATATAGGTCTCAAATCAGTCCAAATGCTCTATATATTTATTTGACTCACACTGAGTTAACTGGACATGCCCTTAAAATCTTACAAAATGCTGCAGGACTCTTCAAACCGCTTAGCACTTTGTCCCAAGAGGCTATCACCCATCTTCACAGGACAAATCTGTATCTCTGTTGTCAGCTGTTAGAGTAGAAAGTGAACATCTCAGGTTACCGTTGCCTTTATCACAATCTATCTGCCCTTCCTATATGGCTATTTATATATCTAGACCCCTTTATCTTTAGCTATATTAGTGCAAAGAGGTTGCCTGGATTTCAAATTGTGCCCCTTATGTAAGGCTCAGTGTGTTGTGCTTGGGCTCAAACACTTAGGAGATCTGCTTTCTCTCTTCAGTCCTTCGCAGTCATGTCACAGAACATATCCCATACCTTCCATAATCACTTCAACATCCTCCAATTTCTGCACAGAATTTTAAGAAAATCTGGGGGTTTATTTGCACTTTCATGTTTAGTATCAAGCATGCCTAGACCAAACAGCAGTTTTAAGAGAATGTCTACAGCAGTTCATAGATACCCCTTTTACAACTGGTTAGCAGGCTGTGCTTGACACCCAGGCTGCAGATACGTAGGCTGACTGCACCCGATAACATTTCATCCTTTTCATCCTCTTTCAGCTTTCACTGCTTATGCCAGCAGCCTCCCCTCCTGCGAGAGAGCTCTTCCACCTCTGGGCTGCAGACTGGAACACACTATTCTCTGCTGCAATATGACATAGACCAGTTAACTACACCTAGGCAATTATCTTCAATTCTACCACTTCCATTAATTTTAGCTCAATCTTTAGGGTGTTGTTTTGCATCTTTATTTCTTCTTTTGCAGCATCCTGCAGCAGAGCCTGCAAATTAAAATCCGTCAAGTCCCATGGTTCTAACCTCAAGCCACAACACTTGCTGACAAAGAGCCAGACTTAACATTTCAAGGTCTTCTTCAAAATTCAAAAATCTTCACAGTTTAACAAAAAGCCTTCTTGTTTCATCCAAGGAAACAGAGCTGACACCCTCAGCTATCTTTGGGCAACAGCAAACTATAACTTAAAATAAGAACAACCTCTCCCATTGATGCTTCCCACCCTTCCTACAGTGTGGCACTTCCACCCTCATAATCCATCTACTCAATGCTATCTCTGCACAATACTTAAATTTAAGCATGGTACGTGTTTAAGGCCCAGTATTTTTTAACCAATCGAGTTTTTGGAAGTGCCTTGCGCTTTTGATAAATTCAATGTGACACTGTAAAGCAGTCCAATTTCCAGAAAGTGCTGAGATTCATCTTCTGAAACTTCTGGCAATATTATATATTTTATATATATATGATATCTAAAGTAGATACGTGCCACACAGTTTTAACAAGCGTAGCTAGGCTCTCCTTATTTAATATTCATGTCACAGGAGTAAAAATCCAGCCAGGAATCAAACTGTGGCATCCTGTGCCAAAGACAACTTACCACTCAGCTGGTAAGTTGGCAATTCAATTTACAAACCTGCATTCCTGCATTTTAATCCTTTGTAGAAAGGTGGTAATATATGAGCAATATGAAAAGAACTGGATTCAGATCATTAGAGGTTCACAAACCAAACACACGAGGCTTTGGAGGCTGTCCAAAACAAAATCATGCCTAGGTGGTGATGTCCGTTCAATAAAAATTCAATGTCATAATTATCCTGTCCCTTTTTCCCCGAAGAGCTCTGGTGCTCGGGCCGGCGCTGCCGCTCAGCCACTTATGGCAGCGCTGCAAGGAGATGGATGGGGCCGGCAGCCAATGGCACTGCCAGGTCACTGCCTGCTGACGGGTAATTTACAATTACCAAGCAATTAGCAAATGCACTGCAAATTCAACACTCATCTCCGCATAACACAGAATAACTCATTTTTAAATTAAAAATGTGTTTTAATAACTTCACTTTGGCTACAGCTACACGGAGGAAAATAAAGCCTCCTTTATTCAATTTCTCCTCCCTTTTGCAACTGACAAAACGCTTTGCTGTCTGAATCTAGCAACCAAATACATTGTTTGGCATTTCTAAACAAAACAATCTCTTCCTTACCAGTAAGTATCTATTTAACAACAGAAAAGAGTAAAAATTAAGACTTGTGCTAATGACACCAGAATATATTTGAAACTGCTATTTAATTAACTGCCTGATTAACATCTTGTCCTGCTGGATGGGTGATAACAAGAACTGGCCAGGCACCTATCTGCCAGGAGTCCAAAATTTTATTTTGTTTTCTATATTTAACAATAAATGACATTAAAAAAAAAAAAAGCTAATCTGTGACTAGTCAGTTGCACAAAACAAATTTTCTTTCCCATTAATGATCAAGTTACTAATCTGTTGTGCTCACAAAGCGGTGTAGAGCTCTCACTGCCTACACTCACATCCCTAATTTAAAAAAAAATAGCAAAACATGAACTTCTTGATAACCTTGGTTTATCTCTCCCTCTTGAAAACTGCTGTATTTTCCTTAGTATATGGTATGCACATTGAGACTGACCTTCTTAAAAAGGGTAGGAAAAAAATACAAGAGGTCTCCATCAACACTGAAATCCAAGTAGATAAAAAAGAGATTCTTACCTTTCTATATACTCTGATATATTAAAAAAAAATCCTGACTTTAAAGAGCTGGTAAAAGAAAAAAAACATAGGAAAAGCTACAGACTTCTATCAAAATGAAGCAGAAAAAGAAAACCAACCACCACAACAACAAACAGCTGATATAAATATGTAACACTTCTGTATGCACTGGACTACACTAGCCTTGATGTACTGATGTCAGCTCTAGGTTTTCATCTTACATTTAAATGTAAGCCAGAGAGAAAGAGAACATAAAAGCCCCCCAAAAACCAAAAACAAAATAGCAACAACAGCAAAGAAAAGAACAAAAAAATATGCAAGGCTAAGTGGTGTTGACCAGAAAAAAAAAAGAAAACTCATGGCATTTGACATATTTCTCTCTCTCCAGAAAGATACCAGCAACAAACTAAATCCTTTTTGAACTGCAAGGGATTTCAGAAAACATTCACACTGTGAACATAATTTATTTAATTTTAAAACAGTCCTTCATCCTCCTTCTGCACAAGAAATCCTTATTTCTGGGGTTTTCCTCTTGCACCGTCTGTGTTACCACAGTGTCAGAAGGGAAGAAGAAAGAGAGGAGGGAAACCAAAGCAACCCAGAAAAATCCTCCACAAACCTGTTGCTGTGGATACTGCATTCCTCCCATGGCTGCCGGGGCTCGGCCCTGCATTCCCACGGGATAGCGCTGGGGGCCGGGAGGGCCGTAGGACTGCCCGGGGTAGGGGCTGCTCTGCTGTGCCTGAGAGTGAGGGTTATTGCCCATGCCGTACAGCTGCGGCCTCTTCATCACCATCGGATCCATCGGACTGCCCTGTTGGCAAACACAAGCGAAGGAATATTTAAGACATGCAAAGAAAAAGGCCAGAATCCTCATGCTCACTGCGGGCAAATTATACACGTGTTTTCTCAATGCTTTATACATCAAATATTGACTTGACATACAAACTAGCAAAGTAGCATACCCTGGTTCTCTGATTAATCAGATGAGGTTTTGAATAGTGAATTTGGGACTTTCATTCCATCTAAAACAATGAAAAAAAAATTTTTGCACTAAAACTTGAGGCTGCCTGTTACCTATACAGACAGACATCAGAAAAGCTGCCCAAAAAATTTCAGCTTAAGAAGTCATTAAATATACTGATGCAAACTGATTAGCATCACTGATCTTAACGTTAAAACAAAAATAAAATAAAAACATAAATATATATCAAGAGAGACACAAACAGTGGACAAGCCACTTAACCTTGAGAAAATGTCTGTTCCCTTACATCAAAAAGAAGAGAAAGTGCAAGGAAAAGAAAGTTTCCAAGAAGTGCAATGCATACAGAACACTGTATTTCAGCATTTTCCTATTGCTATCATGCGCACTAATAAGTTCCCAGATCAAAAAGCAAGTCATAACCCACATTTTACATGAAAGCTTATTTGCCTCCTTAATAGACCTCAGAAAATCAAACTGCAACCAGTGATGGAGGGGGAAGGGAGGTAAGGGAGGAAAGTTTTATTTTTAGACTTTTTGGCAGCACTTACCAAGCCCTGTAACAGTTTCAGGACAGGTGTCAACCATTGTGTAGTATTACTCTCATGTTTTATTACTGAGGACTAACTGAACCAGAAAAAAATACCGAACTTCATCAAGTGCAGCCCTGTATTGTTAATATGACATCCAGTTTTTAATTACTGAGTGCTAGGTAGATTCATGGAAGAACAGGGCGGGGGAGGGGGAAGCTTTCAAAAAGCCTATCACAATCTCATCCTCATGAAAGTGAAACATACCCCCCGTTTAGTCCCCCCGCCACCAAAAAAGACCTATTAATTCACCCAGCCAGCCCACGGCCCCAACAGGAGCAGGATTCTCTCCTGCAGCACATTTTGTACGTTTTCCCACAGCATACTGCTGACCAGTTTCATTTTAAAACCTCCTATGTAATACAGCTTCTTCAAGTCCTTTCTGGCTACTATATTCTCATGTAATAGTTATTATGACAATAACTAACATTTCCCACTCCCATCCCTGTTTCTTCTCATCACTGCTGATTGTACTATTAACACACTATTTTTTTCATTCCTATCCAAAATATGTCCTTTCCAAAGCAGTCACTGCTTAATGAACTATTCTTTCCTTACTGCAAATAAAATCCATCGAAGCTTGTTTTTTTTTCACTGGCTCTCCCCACCATTACCAATATCAATCTTCCAGAAATGTCACCCAAAACTAATAAAGCATTCTGAATATGGGCACACTACACCTGAGGAGATGGAAATGGCAACCTCCTCCTCACATGACACCACCATTCACTTCAGAAGAGGACCACCCTTTTTTGCTTCCATAGCAAATTGCACATTCACTTGTAATTTTGGGTGAGTATTACTCAGCAATTTTCCCTTTATTATTTCCCTGCCCTGCAGCCAGATTAGAAGTTTCTATTTTTTGCCACTAAATGTCTCTGGGTAATTTACTATTTATATTTTATACTTTTCAAAATCAGTGGTTCTTCAAGCACTTCAGATCACCTGATCCACCATAACAGTCTCAATTTTTTCTTTTTTTAGGCCATCACGCACTCTTCACCACAGTTTCAACTAAAAACATAAAGGCTAAGCAGATGAACTATAGATTCCTTCTTACAGTGTCCCAGGGGACAACTTACATTTCCTCCTATAGACCACAATACTTCATCTATGTTTATTTCTGTGTTTTAATGTTCATTCTGTTCCATCACCTGTCATATTCATCTTCTCAAATACAAATCCTTGTTCAAAGCGAATCTTGAGTTTCCTCCATGAGATTCCCATGAAGCCGAACAGCACTGTTCATTGACACCATCTTCTGTTTCAGGGTATAATTTCCAGGTCTCATCTCCAATAACAACATTTACTCAAATTCAAGTTTAATTAATTTTGAGCGTAGTATTTTCTTTTCTGCATCCAGCTCTTAAATATAAACAATGCAGATAACTACACAGCTGAAAGAGTCTGATACTTTCCATTAAGATTACTTTCAGGTGCATATAAACTTTGCCAAACTTCAAGCATTTAGGCTGAAATTTTCCAGGGCATATGTATGCCTGAGGCTGAAATTCTCTGGAAAATTCAGGAGAAACAGTTCAGCTATGTCTTAGAATGAGGTCACAGAAAAATACATGGTTTATGTTCTCACATAAAACACTTGAAAGTACCTCTTGAATACCATGCTTTGAGGCAGAGAATTTTAATTTCCCAGGGTGACACCGGACATTCGTGAAAGGCAAGGCATGCACCCCTGTCACAGAGAGCACCTGAATGTCACCAGACTGAGAGCACAGGAGGAATAAACAGGAACACATGAGGGACAGGGCAAGGCTTCTTCGGAGGAGTTACAAAGTGCATGGAGGCTGCCTTGAATTTGCCAGACAAAGAAAGAGGGACAACGAGCTAAAAAAGCAGTGGAGACAGAAATGAGGCAGGAAAAGTTGAAGGGGAGAGGAGGAAACAAGGTCAGGAGGTGACATGGATACAGGCCAAAGAGTCTGTCCTCTGGACTAGTGACATCCAGAAGCAGAGCTTCTGTGTATGTGCTGGGAGAGTGAGCCTCAGTGCCGGTGTATCCTTCCTTCCCTCCTTCTCACCAGCCTGCCATCGCTACAATTCTCCATGTTCTCTCCAGTGAGCTTCTCCGCTTTCCCTTAAGCGATACCCCTCCAATTCAGAAAGAGCGAGGGATGAAGAGCCTCAGATATTGCTGTAAATCCAGTCAACGGGGCTGCAGTGTCTTACACAACACTGGAATCAAGGGAGCTGTGGTCACTGGGTAGCAAGGGACCTGGAGATGCTCAGAACTTACTCTGAACACTGCAAGTCAAGCATCTGGACCAAGGACTGGAGATACTTGAATATGAGAGGGCTAGACTGAGACAGCAGTAACTGTGCCTGGGCAAATCACTGGGACAAGCCACAGGGACCCACCCTAGCTGTCAGTGCTGCCTGTTCCCTCCTCTCTCCAAAGATCTCGGGGAAAGAACAGCAGAGTGCTCTCTGATCTCTAGGGTTGGAGAAGACAGACTCAGCGAGGAAATATTTCTCATCCTACGCACTGGTTGGTCCTTATGGGGGGTGGCAAGTCACCACTGCTATTCCTGACTCCCTTCAGATTAGATCCCAACCCTCTGTGTGGTTCAGCTAAAGGTGAAGACATCTACCAGTGACTCAGTGACTCAGTGGCTGTCAACATATTTCTGCGAGGCAAAACAAAACCAAAGAGCCAGCTCTTCCCCAGGCTTAAGAAACATTATTACTGCAAGTTGAGAGCTCTTGGAATTGTTTGCTCTTGCAACATTAAGCCTGTCTCCTCCACAGATACAGGTGTCCTTAAACGCACAGCCACACTTCAATCCTCACAGGCAGCGGATGTGCCTGCTCCAGGTGTCCATCCAGCACAGGGCGGTGAAGGGGCTGTTGTGAGCTGTTGGAGCAAGGGCTTCACTTATCATACGGGTAGGGAAGGCAGCAGACGATTGTCTTACCATTTAAAGTAGCTGTGTACTGCTCAGGCAGAAATGGACTCTACCTCTGCATCTGCCACTGTTTTTCACTAAACCAAAAAAATTTCAAAATTTATCAATTTAATGCATCCTGACTTGAAATCATAGGGCTTAAACTGCAGGAAATGCTGCGTATCTACTTCTACTACTTTTCAATTTCATTGCAGATATGCTCTGAAAGTGTTTTCAGAAACTGTCTGTTTCAAAAAATTTAACCTACAGCCATCAAAACCAGACCAAATTTCCTATAAAAATGTCTCAGCTTCCCTGGTTCAAAAATGAAAAAAATGGGAAAAAATTTCCAACCCCAAAAATGAACAAAAAAGCCCCATCATTTCTTCAACACAGAACCGATTTTAGAATTTAGTATGTTCATGATCAATACCACTAAAAATTCTCTAACAAAAAGACAAATTTTGTTTTCAGAACAGTGTATGGTGAGAAAGACCTGGAGCCATACACTTAACAAAAGAAGAGCTGCTCATCAAGTACTGCGTTCCCCTTACAATAACTTTTTCCAGCTTTAATGCATGCACAGTTTTTAGTTTTATCATTCTTGTAGACTTCCTGGTTTCATTCTTAGAGCAAGACTTTCTCTCATCCATCGCATTTTGAAAATTTATTAGAAGGAGTTGTTAATTGAGACATAGGTATTATGTCTCAATCTGAAGGTTCCTTTAACATTTATTAAGTTCCAATATTTTCTATAGGATCAGTTCCAACAGTTTTCAAAGACAAGTTTTCAGTGACAGGATGATTACGAGAAATGTCAACTGCTTTACGCTGTAGGGATCATAACCCAACCCCTCCACAACTGCTCTCTAATGTTTACCAAAAATGACAGCATTGCTCTAACTACATCACATCTCTCTAAAACTCAGCACACACGTTTGACTAGGTATGGATGACATGTATTTTCACATCTTCCATGCCTTTTTAAAATTCTATTACATGCTGTAGTGCAAAGTTTTAATTACTTATTAAATTTTGTTTTAGTGTCATTGTAGTAATCAATATCCATTTGTTTCTTTTCCTGCCTTTACAGTCCAATTTTTCTCTAGTGCTATTTTACTCCTAATACACACATTACCATTTTGCCAGTTTATCTAGTGTTTGCTCTTGCTATTTTTTACTGCCATATTCTTCAAGGCAAGCCTAGATGAATTCTGCATTTTGCTTCTGATTCCTCACCTCCTCTTCAACTTGATGCATTTCATTTAAACTTTGCGTAGATCTGTAGGTCCTCAAAATACCTCAGTCTTGTTCTTCGCTTCAGTCCACAGAAATATTGTCATTTATAACCCCTTTATTATAGTGCCTATCTCGTGTCAGCATCAGATTCATTTGCACATGTACTAGCAGGCTTTGTGGGGAAAGAGCATTGCGTAAGAGTTCTTGCCTATTATGTGCCTCGTGAGCACATTAGAACACCCAGGGGAAGGTTTGCTTATGATTTCAACAGGGCCAAGGTTTCATTCCCAGTCTTTAGATTGACAATACAACCATTAAGGTAGGACACTGAAAAGCCTACACTACTGACAGATAGTAACTGACAACCTTTTCCTCTTACCTGCTCCTTTTTTCAATGCTTTGTGTAAAAGAATACATAAACTTGACATTCCTGCTATAGGCAAAAGTGAAAAAATTCATATTCTACACCCACTTGTAAACTCAGTACCACCACCACTTCTGCTCTCCTCCCATCCAAAGCAATCAAATAAATCACCTCACCCTGAAGTACCTGGAGATTGAATGCCACCTTTTCTAAAGTGAGAGAAAAATATACTACCATTTTCTTCTGTCATTTAGCCAGTGTTTTCCCAGTTACTTCATCTACACTACCTCATCCACTATTAAGTTATCAATTACTGTTTCACTTCGAACAACAAAATGTTTATTTGAATTACGTTTATGAATATGAAACACCAGTCACTGTCCCAAAATAAAACAAACATTTCCATTAAAAGATGCCACAAAGACCCCCACCACTGAACTCTCAAGCCAGGGAGGAGTGGGAGACACTTTAATAAGGTCACAATGGGATTCAGATGTGAATCCCATTCAGGTAGTGCTCTTTTCTACAAGGCAGACAGAGCAATTCACTAGAAGACAAAAGTATTTACACGAGAGATGTAACTACTTCTCAAGAGAAAGTGTGCTTTTTTGTTTGCTTAAACAAAAAAAATTTGAAAGAGGCATTGGTTTGGCTGACAACAGCAAATGCTACAATTTAAAGCGACTATAAGCCACAGAGCATCCCAAGTAATGCTCCATCATTTGTGCCTGTAACAATACAACATGAACTCAACACTCTCAAGTAGGCTTCCCCTCAAACTACTAGAGCTATGAATACAATAACTCTTTGTTTATTCATTGATCTGCAGCCAAAGCTTCTGTCTCCAAATTAAAAAAAAAAAAAAAACAAAAAACCCACAACCAAACCAAAAAAAGGAAAACCCATCTCTGTATACAAACTAAAGCCTTGAAACCTCATAATAAATAGACAGCTGACAATCAGTTACTGACATTCCAAGAAAGACAGGCATGGAGCTCTCAACTCTGGGTCAGGCACCAAGTCACAAATTTATCGCTAAAGATAATCACAAGTATTCACTATAATACAATGACACAGCTGGCATGAGGATGGAACTGTAGAAAAGATAATCCATTCCTAGATAATGTCATCATTTGTATGAACATGTACAAGGACGCCTCAGCCAACGTTTTTATGTGACAAAAGTGGGAGTATCAAAACAACTCTTGTTACCTGTGTTTCAATATCTACTTAAGAAAGCTGCAAGCCACTATTAAAAAAGTATGAATGTACAGCACTAAATTCTGACATTAACAATAAAGTTTGAGAGGTGACTTGCAAGCATGCTTCCATTTTTTTGAAATAGGAAATCTACTGTTTCACTAAAATTTTAATTTTAAAAGGCAGTTGCACACACATAGTAGAGTAATAAGCAAAAACAAAAAGCTGAGTTCAACATAAGCCTATGATAAAAGAAAATCTAGTAAATGAAGAAGCATACACTAGCAGAGATTCAACATAAATACCCATTTTCCTTGTCTTAAAAGCTCTGCATACTGTCTGATTTCAGCTGCAGGGAGACATCAGAAAGATTATTTCCCACTCAAAACAGAAAGTAAGTAATTAACAACGGGAAAGAAAGAAAAAAAAAATCAAAGCTATGCCCCACAAAGAATCAACTACTACTTGCCTAGAACATTTACAAATAATTTATGCAAGCAACTGTTTCTGCAGGGTGAGGGAGAAGGATATACTGTTTTTCAGTCTTCTTCTGAGTGCTGTTTAACACTGAAAATTGTAAGGTCCGTGAATCAGCCATTCTCTATTTATTATTTTGCATATAGATAAAACTAAACAACTACTGAAAGAATCACAACAAACATAGTAAAGAAACCTGTTTTTAATGAAGCGTACATAACCAACCTCTTCAGTTGCCACTACAAGTGCATGCAAAGTTTAAGACAACATCAAGAAGCAATTATGCACATTAACACTGCTGATGTCCAAAACAATCCGAGGTTTCTGACAAGTTCACATGGATATACAGCTCAGAACCACTGCCCCTCATGTTGCCTTTGTCACTGCCAGCTGTTGACAATTAATAGGTTACTCTGAAGTTATCTTAATGTGTGTCATCTGTCCTCATCACACCTGAACATTCAGTCTTCTCCTGTAACCCACTTCCTAATATCAAACTTCTTACAGGAAGTACTTAGGAATTATAGTCCTGACTTTAGATTTGTTTTCTCCAACTTGGATGCCTCTACAAAGACCACTTTTCTTCAGGCATGCAGAAGCTTTACGCTCCTCCTCAACAAGTTTGCAGCAATTTCTAGTGCAGCAGAATTCAGGGGCTCTTTAAAACATCTTCTAGCAAACCTTTTGTGACTATACAACAGGTCACTCATTCCAGCTGCTTCTCCTATGTGCTGCTAGATCATGACCCTGCTTTAGCTACTTCCATCCACAGTCCAGCATCTGAATTTAGAACTGTGTTGGATAGTTTTGCACCAATACGACAGCTTTGGCACTGGAGCATCGGCAGACACGGGCAGAGCTCTCAGTCTGGCATTTCAACTGTCAAAATAGCAACCCCCAGCAGGAGAGCAAGGCAGATAGCAAGGGAAAATAGTAACCTAAAGTTCTCAGGCTAGATTTACCAGTCGATGCCTCAAAGCTTTAAGGCCTCCTCAGTAGCCGAGGCTATGGCTTAACAAGGAAGAGAAAATCCATTCATAAACCCAAAAAACCAAGTTAAAAAAAGAAAAGCCCCACCCAGAATACCAGTTACTCCTATTTTGTCTGGCAATGAAGTTCTCAGCTTCCTAGACAAGTAAACACCTTCACTCACTGTGCATGGCTGCCATCTGGAACTCGGAAAAAAAAAATTCTCTTACCTACTTTGTACAGCTCTTACACAAACACAGCGTTAGATGGACAGAAAAGGATGTACTAAAAATAGTGTCCGTCAGCCAAGGAATAGAGCACTGCCCTGAGTGGAACGAGGGGAGCTCTGCAGGAAGGCTCCCTGCAGAGAAGTATTGCAGTAAGAAGGGAAAAATGCACAACGGCCTAAATATAAGTGATGGGGGGGAGAGATGTAAATGGAAAAAATCCCACATGCACTTTAAATTTTAAAGAAAAATCTTCCTAGACCTAATATCCAAGTGGATCTGAATACACTTTTTCAACTACTTGGATTTACTCACAGAAATGAAATTAAAAGTTAGATGTATTTAATTGCTGGAGAGAACACTAGCCGAGAAAGTGACACTGTGGACACTGGGGACAACAGCGTACCCACAAAAAGGTATAACCAATCACATCTAGGTCACAAGCCAAAAGTACATACAGTTAGCTGCAGATTTTTTCCACTCCAAGCGATATATATAGTTCTATATTAACACACACACACACACAAAAAGGTATGCTGGTCATATATCCTCAGCATTTATGGCAAATTATTAATCAAGTCCCACCTGAAACAATTTGTTAAATTGATTTTAATCACTGGGCCTCTCATGTGAAGCTTTGTATAATCAGCATTTCATTTACAAAATTAATTGCCTGATTGATTCTCAAGAGGCAGTAGCTGTCATTACACTGCTGTCATAACTTTTGAGTAGGGGTGTCACAACACTGAATTCTGACAGTATGAAGAGCACTGCTATTTAAAAAATGAGGGCGGGGAGGTAGGGGGGAAACAAATACAGTGATTTCACAGAATTGCTCTTTAGCCCGATAGAATGTTAAAACCATTTCCCAGCAGTTTCTGCCAGCCTCCCCGTTTTCCATTCATTGAATAATGCGCTACTTAGCTATTCGGTATCTTTTCTTAGAGGCAGGTTCATTTAATTCAATTTTATCATAGTTGCGGTTGCATAAAATGAGTTTGTTGTTGAATATACAAAAGATTTAATCACAGGCCGCTCTTAAGGTTATTTGTAGAGCAGAGTTTGACTTTCAAACACATGGAACTTTTTTCCACATCCAAAACCGTCTGGAAAGCTATTTTCAATTAGATTTTTTTTTTCTGTTGTTTCTAAACAAAGCAAAGCAACCCATAACTTTACAGAACTTATCTAGGAGCTCCTTTAGAAAGCCTTTTTTTCCTCCCCTTGTATTTTAAGCTGTGTATGAGCCTCGGAGCCCTGCCAGAGTTGGAGCAAAGCTCCTATATTTGCTGTAGTTACTCCTATACCCCATCGCTACTATATTCTTGGAAAAGACCGGTGCTCCGGAGAGGCGGCGCAGGCCAGCGGTTAGGGCACTGAGTCATAAGACAGGACTTCTATTCCTGGCTCAGCAGCTGACCTGATAGGCAAACACGAGCACAACACTTCACCTTCCTGCGACTGGGTTTTCACTCTCATAACAAGTATTATATGCACTTTTAACAGGGAAAGAGACAGGAAGACTTTGGGGAGACCGATGTCAGTTGTTAGCAACAAGAAACGGGACTAGGGGTCGGAAAGAGTAGGCTAAAGGAGGAAAAGCCCCCAAACTTCTAGAGGGTTTGAAAAAAGGAGAAATTTCATCAACAGACTGCAACAAGGTACTCTAAACATTCGGAAACCTACCTTCCAAAGGAAAAAGGTTCCTGGAAACATCTTAAAAAGGAGGGGGGAAAAAAAATAAAAGCTCAAAAATAAACCACTCAACTGCTCAAATTCAACCTTATACACTAGATTTCATCAAGTGCTCATGAACACAGTAAATGTAAAATTTCTAGGCCATGTTCTGAGATTACACTATTACCAAAAAAANAAAATGGTCTTAATTAAAAATAAGAAAACAGGGGAAAGCCCCCAGCTAGAGCCAATATATGCAGAATTCCTAAAAGGATATATTTAGCATCAGGATAATTGGAAAGCAAACTTAGCTCTATAACAGAAGCCCTGTCACTTCTTCAACTGCCAAGAAACTTCTCTCGTAACATATTTTCTGTATTAAAACCGCTTCCTGTAGAGACTGAAAAAATTTGGTTGCAAACAGTACAAAATTTTAAGTTA
>VYZQ01065375.1:21397-40685 GCA_013400655.1 Mystacornis crossleyi
AGACTGAAAAAAATTGGTTGCAAACAGTACAAAATTTTAAGTTACCTCGGAACTAACCATCTTTTTTTACCATCATTCCCTAATGATCTGTGTATCACATTGGCTGAACATCACACAAATCCAGTGCCCCAGTTAGAGACATACCAGCAGCATCAGCCCAGTCCAAGGGTCAGCTACAAACAGATAATGAATCTGGAGCTATACACCCATATTGTGGAGCTGGAGCAATAGTATTTTGGTGAGTACCTGCCTGTGATTATTTTGCATTTATAAAGACCGTTCTCATCAACACAGACACTGTCAGCAGCACGGAACTAAGTTCCTGGGCAGGAGCAAAACAAACAAAAATTCACAGGCAACAGGTGATTTAAAGCACTAGAAAATGTGGGGAGGGGTGTCAGTAGTTAAAATAAAAATTAAAATCAATCCACCAGAACAAACCACAGCTATGAGTGAGATTTTCATTACTGATTGAAACATTTAATAGTTAAATTATAAATTAGAAGAAACAGTAACTGAAGGTCGAAGCCCTTGTATCACTTGAGAGAACAATGTGACTAGAAACCATGAATCCACACACATGCCTACATTCACACCCGCTCTATTGTATAATGTAACTGATTCCCAAGTATCACTTGACACTTCTGATTAGGTCTTACAAAAATCTTGTTTATTAAATTGCTTTCTTTAGGCATTCATAGCTGCTACTTTGTTTCCAACTAAATCATCTATCATCTGAAAAAGATTACAATGCAACAGCAAAACAACACGCCTGGGATTACACTTCATCTGGATTTTAGAACTAAAAGGACAAAGACTAGAGGAGTTGTAAATTTCACTTTAAAGGTAGTAGCGAGAACACCCTGCAAGTAATTCTAGAACTACTAGTGCACTTAGCATGTAGCAGCTGTACTGAAACAAACACAGCAAGTTTGAGAAAAATTCAAAGTATTAAGGGATCTGTTCATCTTTAAATTTTAATTTCTATAATAAAAAAGTCGATCAACATATATGTATTTATACAAACTTTTTGAAAGCGAAATAACTTCTTGTTATCATAATTTAAAAGCTATGCAGATTTAAAAATATTGTCAGCTCTAATTCCCGTATATTTTAAACAAACTTAAAGTTTTGCAGAGATTTGGGAATGACTTCCGAAGAACTCTAGAGAAATGACCTCCAAAAAATGTATCTCAGTGTTAATACAAAGTTCACTATGGCTTACTCAGGGATAAAAAGTCAGACCTGGGTTTAAACCAGGTCAAATTCTGGTTTACCCTAGAGCCTTCACCTGTTTCTCAAAACTGGCAGAAGTCACAAAGTCTTCATTGCTGTTCTTGCAATCATAACAAATGGGACAAATTCTTCCACAAATCCTGGCAGACTACGAAACATCCCAGACCATCTCAGCTCAAACACATGCATGTAACACATACACACAGGCAAGTGCAGAAATAAAGAGGTAGGATTAATCATGGGTATGAACAGGCATGTGCTTTCAATATATGATCATAATTTTCTTTTAATATCACACAATTTAAAGTTAAATTAAAAATCAGCATGTGAGACATATCTAGTCTGAGAAATATGAAACCAGGAAAGCCAATCCATTTCTTCAGTATTTCTCATCCCAAAAAAAATTATTTAACAGGAAACCTGGTTATGCCATATTCATAGAACTGCCTTCCCTCTCCCACAGCAGAAACCATTATATTTTCAAATTCTCTCTTCCTGAAAACTCTTGGCTTCTTTCCACTTCTATGCCCACCTCTTATTTCCCGGTCCTTAAGAGAGCCCACATCAGCCATCATACAAAAACACCAACACAGCTTTCTAAACTTCAAAGAAACTTCTTTGTTAGAGAGGATCTTCAGGATTAATGAGCCCCCTTTGGGCACAACCCAAAACAGAGGATGCTCAACTTCCTAAAATTACTACATCCAGAAGAGAAGTAAAATTAACAATCAGATTAGACAGGAAGAAAAGAGAAGGGAATCGCTTCACAAACACTGAAGCAGTACAGGTACAGGGAATCTTTTCTGTAAGTCTGAGTAAGCTATTTCTGGGCGCAACAGCTATTTGAGTATATTTACACCTAAACCTTCTCCAAGGCGGCAACTTACATCAGCACCTTCCTGCAGCTGTTAAGGGCTCAAGACAGCTCACTCTGTCAAAATCACTTGGCCTAGTCATTAAAGGTCATTTAGCAGCAAAGACAGATGTTTCTCAGCTGACATAACCAAAAGGCAAAATGGAGCAAACAAACCCAAAGATCCATTTTAGCAACAAAGTATCTGCAATTCCAATTTCAGGTATTGTTCAATTTAGAAATATGCTATTCATCTGACACTCATTTGCAACCTTCAATTTAGATTAAAGAGCTGCAGGTACCACATGTAAAATTCTGAAACATATGTTCCCTTTATTCTTCAAAGAATATAAATCTTTACTTAAGGCCACACTATTCACTTCATATCTAACCTGACATTTCAGCTAAACCCAGCTCTTCTGCTGAGCACTATCATTTCTTGAACACATTCTTCCCCTTCTCACTTCTACACTCCTACCCACAGTTGTTTTTCTTTTTTCTGCTCAGCTCTTTCACGCAAAAAGAAATTGAATAAAAAAAGGAAAAGTGAAACTGATTACACACTAGAAATATTGTCAAGTACGAAAATGAAATGCTACACATTTTTAAACTGAGCTGCTCAATGCCAAAGAAGAGGAGACACTGGTTACAAAGCCAACACAGAAAAATAATCATTTCAGGAAGAAAGACACCTGAACAACAGAGAACCAGATAAAATTAAAACGGGATATTACACTCAAAAATACACAAACATCATCAGACTATTTCGACAGAAAACACACAGTTTCCAAAAACCAGAAATAACTCAGAAACTTGAAATAATCCTGAAGGAATCCATATCTCCTCTCACACCAATTCTATGTAAAGTTCAGCTTGCACAAAGCTTTGGGGAGACAATGGGAAAGAGTAAGTATAAATAATTCTTTTTTGCTCAGTCTGTTACTACTACAGGACAGATGAACACCTGCCATGAACATTAGGTCTGCCTTATCCTGTCTCAGAGCTGACGGATAGATTAAATGACCTCTTGATGTCCCTTCAAGCCTTGCTCTTCTATGATTTGGAGGTTATTACATCACCTCTTTTATTATAAGACTTCTTCTGTTTCTGCAATTTTTCATTTGAAGTCATAACCCTCAATTTCTAGCACAACGAGACCACATGGACGTTAGAACACTACAAACATACTAGATACACTGATAATAGAAAATTAAGGGAATAAAAAGAGCTACGTTTTTCAAAGCAGTCATTTCATAAGGAGTAAAAAAAGATATATAAGAAAAATTGGTTTTAAGTAATTTATGTTGGTATTTGCATAAACTGTGAAAATACTGTAAGAAATGTTTACATATTCCTGTTTTTGGGGAGGTGTGAATGTAAGGATGAGATGAGCTGTGTGCTAAGCAGCAACAGAGATATGGGCAAAAGAAAACCAGAGAAGATGGCCAACTTCAAAAACCATCCATGTGAATACCTCTTTCTACGTACTCACCTCTTTCTAGGTACTCACCTTTGACTGAACCAGGCAAGAGACATCACCCCTACCAAACATTCCTTCTACTCATCACCCTTCTCCTGACTACACTGCATACCAGAAGGGTTCCTGCACCTTCCCCTTCCTCTGAATCCAATTTGAGTTGCTCCTTGCACAACTTGTGCCTTGCAAGTCAATTACGGTCCTGTCCTGTGTAAAGATCAGTAAATTTCAGCAATGCTCTAAACAATTAACATTTTTCGAAGCAGTTTTTTCAACTTCATCGTGGACGCTTCTTTCTGTGATCCATGAAGATACACGCAATTAGAGCTACAGCACAACAAAACTCAAGGAAAAATGAGAAACAGGAGACAAAAAGTGTCCAACACAGAACTCATTAGACAGCCACACACTATTCCTCCTGTTGTGCTATACACCGAGTAGTGGTAAAATCTTGGTGCGGGGGTGGGGCGGAATGCAGATATATCCAAGCAGCTAGAACATGAATTCTGATCCCTTTTTATATCCTATTGTTATCCACAACCCAGGAAGCTGTTAATTGGCCTAAGTAATTGGTTTAAATACCCAAGTCCCATTATAAAAATATAGTATAAAAATGCTTAGACACTTATCACAACCAAAAAATTCTTAACTACAGTTCAAAGCTGAAAAGGCACAAGGGACTTCTCTACACTGAAGGAAAAAAAAATGCATAATTACATCAATATAACTATCTCAGTGTAGAAACTTTCTCCAGCATAAGAGTACCCTTTCCCTCTTAAGCTTATGTGGTCTGGAAGCAGAGCAAGATAAACCATAAAAACTCTTATTCTGGTATAAGTGTGTCTCCATAGGGAGTTACATTGGTATAATTATAGCATATAATTATAGCACATAGTTGTACTGTGTAGACAAGCACTAGATGCCAAGTCCACATATATTTTCCAGCAAAACAAATGGTTATCAAATTCCAATAGAGGTGCCTAAAATACTTAGCTTTTATTTTTGTTTGATGCACCTTCTTCATTTTAAAGTGATGAATTACTTCAATTAATCTTCCTTGAAAATGCTTTTCTCTCTGCTATTCTATATGGTAATAGATTGTTCTTCTGGTGGAGGCATCATAAACTAACACTTTGAGAATGGCTGCGATATCTCCCACACTGATTTAGGCTCTCATCATATAAAGCAAGTGGTGAGAAATCAGGTACAAGGAAGGAATAAGGCGCTATTTACACATTTGACTGTTAGACTCGCACCTTTTATAGTACATCCCCAGCCACTTTAAACAGTCAAGTGCTTCAATAATTTAGTCTCTATCCTTCTGACAATTTCATTCTCACCTCATTTGCTATAGAAGTTAAAACATTTCAGTCAACCTTGAGGAAGCCATGCTTCCTCCTCCTCCTCCCTCTGTACACACTGGGGGGAAAATAGTACATCTGCAAATCATACCACTAGTTGAACTTCAAACTCTAAGAGATAACCAAAAAACAGATATAAACTTCAAAACTACAAAAGACTCCTCAGAATCTCTTGAAAATAAGCAACTTTTCAGAGGATACCTAACTCAGAAACCTAAGCCTAAGCCAAATAAATTGCCACTGCTTGTGAGAAAGATGCCTTAAAAAGGATGCAAACAAAAATACAGTTGTGCCAGCCTCCAAGAAGTGGAAAGCGCTGACATCCTGCTACAAAGATGCCAGTGAAATTATTAATGACAATAATACTTCAGTTTGGGCATTTTAAACACTTTACTAAGAAAGGTTAAGTGAGCCTAGACATAATTAAGGATTACGGTATCCATTTTTCAGGATGCGCAGGTAAATCTGTTTAGCAAATTGTGTTTTTTCCTCTTTAACCATTTTGAAAACATAATACTGCCAAGAAGACCTCTTCGCAGGACAGGCATCCCTGTGTTTTCTTTTGTCCTAAACAATTTCATCCCTCAGCATGACATCTGGTTTCATCACCTTGGAATACATCCCTAGCACTTTGAACACACCTTGTTTGCTTCCACAGCCACTGTCTGTGGCAGAGATCTCTGAACAGGGTTGCGTCTTCCTTTCTCCCCATGCCCAGCACAGCCCCTTAGCCCTCCAAAGTGCTCACTGGGTTTGCTGGCCTGCAAGATGTTCTGCAGAGAGACCCCCGTGCTGGGTGAGGAGGATCACCACAGCAGGGAAGCTCCTTTCCAGAGGTGCCCACTTCTTTGCAGCTGAAGTGCCAGCAATGGGTAAAGAGTTTTCAATGGACTGTGAAGCAGCATCTACACAACAAAACTGCTGCCCTATTTCCAAATCAAAAGCTTGCATCTCTTTACAGAGGAAATTGCGTGCCTAAGCATGAAGGTCAACTGATCTGGAAATTCATCCTGGTATTTTCAAATTTGCCAGTATGCCAGTATGTCTGCAAATATGCTGGACCAAAATAAATAATATTGACAGTTCTTACATGCAAAAAATTGAAATACCAGAAGAAAAACAGCAGCAGAAAACCCTCTGAATAGGCATTATACAAAGGACAACAAAATAGAAATGTATCAAGCTTAAGAGGACATGGGTATGAAAACCATTAGTTCGAACAGGTTAGCAGGACAAGGAGAGGAAGCTGTTAGTCCAGAACTCCAACCCAAGTCTGGAGTCATCTGCCTGTATGAAAACACTACAAATAGTGGAAGGAATTAATTTCACTTGCCCTTTGACATCAACACCTGAGCTTATTGGCTTAGACTTTCTTTATAGCGAGGGGCAAAACATGTAACTTTAGGAGCATGATTCATTAGACCTGCATTACACATCTACTTTAGGATAAGATGATTCACAGGAAGATCTGACTATTTTCTTGCACCAAAGATACACAAAAAGATAGGTACAAATGCCTACAGTACATATGGTTAGATGAGTTCCACCCTTGAAATCTTATTTTTCAAAGATATTCACAGCTTATTTGGGCACTGCAATCAATGCATTCTGTATAATTATCATCCTTGGGGGAAAAAAAAAAAATTACTCACTGCCTCAGCTTCTCTCCTTTTAAGAGAGGGATAACAATGACTCCCTGCTCCAGAGAAACGTTAGGAAATTGCCCGTCATTATTTATAGACTACTTTTACACACAAGAGGCAATATAGTAAGGAGTTTAGGCTGATGGAAGCCTGTACCACCAAAGGGGCTGTCATGCCCTGACGCCCACCCTCAGTCAAAATGGCCATATTCTCCCTTACTTTACCTCTGTGCTGCAAAGATTATGCTGCAAGTCAGACCTGCTCAATGATTTGGCTGAAAGCTAAACATTCACAGGTCTTGTTTGGCAGGATTAGTTTTCAGACAAATCTTCCAGCTGATACGATTCACCTTATGACACAAGGGAAGCAGCAGGGAGCTGATAAAAAGGTGGGGACTGGTCTTTACAGCAGAAGTGAAGACTTAGATCAGCTTCAGACAACCATCACACTCACACGGTGGTGCAAGATCTTTTAGCAACACAAAACTGGATAAAAGAGTACTCAAGGAGTGTTACAAAAGGCTACTGAAAAATGCAGAAATAAACAAATTAGATTTTCAAGTTTTCTTCAGTTCTCCTAAGAGAAATTCTGGCTTGGTATCTACACAAAAAACAGATGTCCATTTGGTTCAACACATATTTTCCTATACATTTATGTGTTACAACCTTTGTCCTGTTGATTTGCTCTGTTTCAGCCTGTGATCTTCAAAAGCCAAAAAGGACAAAAAGCTGTCCTTCTGAGGAATACCCACATGGACCTTCTGATCAACGCATACAGACTGAACTCAGTTTAAAAAAATATTTGCTGCTTATTCCTAAGTATTAATCTAAAAATGACAAACAAAATATGTTACTGAATGCTCAGTATCAAACACTTTGGAAAAAAATTAAAACTGGAAATAAAAACCCCTTCACGTTCATTGTCTCTTGGGATACATATAAACCCACTTCTGGAGAGGACAACTACATTTCTTCCTACTTCTGGCACACTAACTGAGACGACTTCCTTGAGTAAGACAGACAACCATATGCAAGATCAAGAACTTCAAGAAAGTAAAAATGTCATCAGAAACCATAGTTATTTGAACCTTCTATTATGATGCCAGGACTAGCTGCAGCCTTTAAGAAAAAGCACCTACTCTCTTCCTCCATCTCTTCAAGGAAGACATCAGCTCCAAGCAAAAAAAAAGAATTTAAACTGAATGTTAAAAAAGGAGTAAAGAAAAAAAAAAAACCTCAGAGGGTAAATCAGACACTGTGGGTTTTCTTTTCAGGGAACAAGATTGTTGCAAATAAGCATCTAGGACTTCTTAGAGGCAAAGCAACAGAATTTGGAAACTATCACACAGGAAGAAATTGGCCTCAGTTCTTGAATTACTAAGGTATTCTCCCAGAACAATGGAACCTTAACTCCCTTTTTAAACAGGCTTCATTCACCATCCTTGTAAGATACATTCCCTCAAATAAAATATGACACTGTGGAATAACAAACAACCATAGCTGGCAGCTCTCTACACCCCCAACCTTCTGAGGATAGTTAAAAGGAAAGGAAATATATGAAATGAAGTATCAAGTACTATAAAATTGCACAGAATGTATCTAGCACACCATACCACTACTTAATATAGACAGTTACATGCAAAGTAATGCCTCTCCTCAATTTCAGTCTTTTCTACACTTTCCACATGTACAGCAACACCACACCTGAATTTTCATGCAGACATCTTTTCAAATATCTTCTGGGAAAATATATATATATTTTTTTTTTTTTAATCACACCTGCCATGCCAGGTAAAAGGTAAATAAACTATGCATGTCAACACTTAAATTTCATCTTGGTTTTGTCTTCTTTGTTTGGTTCCCTCCTTTAAGTCTGCTATTACTTAGAAGATCAGCAATAGAGGAACCCAAAACAAAAATACCAACACCATCAGATACCACCCACAGATAACTACTTGTACAATTTTTACTAGTATACTGTCAAGTCTTGCCAGGGTTTTGGGGCTTACTTGGTTGGTTTTTTTGTGGCTTTTTTTTTTTTTTTCTTTTTCTTAAATGCAACTTGGCCTCTGGTCACTAGGAAAGCCTACACAGGAAACTGGCTGGTGAAGACACTCTCCCTGCTGCCACTTTTAACCCAACAACTTTTGTCGACTTGGAGGACAAAGGAGCAAATACAAGTTAGAGGGATGGATGGGTACCAGGATCACTCAAAAGCTATTTTCTTGGTGGCTATACAGTCACACTAATCACTTTTGCACAACTGTTAAAATTGCAAAAGACAGTAAGGATAACTTTTCTGTCACTCCAATGATTTGGAAAGTGAGAAAGACAGAATTTGAGGACAGCATTAAAAGAAGTAAAAAGAAGTGTCACAAGACAAAGGAGCAAAAAGAGATTATGACATTTGGATAAAACAACGTACTATGACTTGGGGAAAAAAAGAAATGAAACAGATGCAAATAACCCACGAAAAATCTCTCACTCACTGAAGGGGAAAATACAGAGGAAGAGTGTTGAGCAACCACATCACACAACGGACCTGACACATAACATTAGTACCTGCAGAAGAAGTAGAAGACTGCATCCACCATTCTCTCAACCCCACTCCAGCAAAGTACCAGCTCAGCCCCTCCTTAACCTTCCTCATAATGAGAAAGTGTATTGTTATTGTTACTATTATTATTGAAATGAGCTGAAGAACTAAAAGGAGGAATGTGTGGCTATGCAAAGTCTCCCTTGGACAGAGAATCCCTCTCCACTACTTGCTCAAAGAACTGCACTTAGCAAGTTTCTTGTGACCAACCAAATCCCTAAATGTCCCAATATATGAAACAATCAGTCCATGTACCCAAATCTAAAACTTTTCAAGGGTCTCAATTAATCCAGAAAACGTTCTGATTGCCATCAGCAATCACACATAAAGCACTCAACAGCTTAGGCTGAAGTAGCCTTTTGATTCCTAGCTAATTCTTGGAAAAACCTGTAAATATTGGCCTCTACTCCAACACCTTGACCACTTCAAGAACACTGTTCTAAAATGCGAGACACTTTGTTTCAGATGCTGCTGCCTAATCAGCCCCTCCTCTTTAAAGGAAAAGGTCAATTAAGTTGGGAACTTTTCTTCTGAATGATTTTAAATGGTTTTTTTTTAGTTGTGGTTGGATCTCAGTTAGTGTAATTGCTATTTATATCAAAACAGTAAAAGGTCTGGTTGTGGGGTTTATTAGAAAAGCAAAATGTGTTTTTAATACTTAAAAAAACCCACAACAAAATACTCCATAGCACTATTTCCCCTTGTATTTGCATACCACATGTTCAACAACAAAAAGAGCATTCTGCAGAAAGTTAAAAATCTCAGAAATGTTGCTGAATTAGTAGCTCCTACAGTTTGTTAGTAGGAAAACCGGCTCTGTGCCAGGCTGGAAGGGGGGGGGCTATCACAAGAGATGTGCGTTGCTTTCGGGATTTAAAAGAAAAAATATATATATATTGTAAACCAAAAAGCAACATACAAGACAAACAAATGCAGTATCTCTCTATTAGCAAACATTTTATATGTAAAGTGTCACTTAAAATGCTAGAAATACTCCACACAGTGCTGCTTCTTAGATGTGAAGGCAGAGAAAAACCTTGCAAAAGCAGCTAAGGGCCGCAGAGCCAAGGGCCACTGCTGGACACAAACACGTTGCCCACACTTGCCGGTCGCACCGGTGAGGGCCGGGGCATCCCGCCGGCCGGGAGGAGCGCCTGGCCCGCTGCCCGAGCGGCGAGGCTGCTGAAAAGCAATAGATAGCTTCTGGCAGCGACAAAGGGGAAAATATTTTGATCATGTGACGCCACACAAGTGAACTAGTTCGCTTCGTGTGTGCATCTTGCACAGATGCTGTCACCGGCCCGGAACCCCGGCGGCCCCCCTGCCTCCGTCCCCACCTTTCCCGTCCCCGTGTCCCGGCCAGGGAAATGCCTATCAGGCACAGCTCCGGCAAAACAGCACCCACATATCCCCGGCACGTCCCATGGCCGCTAAATGCCGGGCACCAACAAGGTACCTGCCTCACAGAAGTCGACCTTTCTGTCTACAGGAAGGGAGGACTTTCAAATATAAGTAAAACTGCCAAGTAAAATTATTTTGGTACTGCTGGTACGCATCTAAAACAGGCCTCAAACGTACCTACCTCTATTTTTCCAGAAATACTTCTTTAAATAGCCTCTATGACCAACCATAAACTTAAAACAACAACAGCTCTAAAGAACATGCTTATTACTTTTCTTCACTTGGGAGTTTCAACCAACTAAGAAACACCGAATTTAAAAAAAAAATTCACAAAAGCACAATTATTTTCCATAAATCATGCTTGAAAATAAGACATCAATACTACCATTTCAGATAAACAGAAAATCCAAAATATTCACAACATAAATTGCTACACAAAAAAAAATTCAGAACTCCATACATTTCATCCAAATCAAAGGCTGCAAACAAACCAGCATATTCCTTTGATGCTGTCAAAACAAGCCTCCTTATCTTTATTTTTAACTTTAAAAGAATAAAATTTAAGAACTACAAATCCTGTCCTTGTGCTTTCAAAAGAAATTTTCGGAGCTGATGTTTCAGTATCTTGCTTACAAACAAGTAAGTCTGACAAGCTAACCAAATAACATGATCAATGCTGGGAACACCAAGTCTCAGATCCCATCCAAACAAATGGAGGAAGGCACAGTGCAGACTGGATACCTTCACATGTAACAAGTGTTTAGGCTGCCTATTAATGCTGCATTACTCTGTAATTAAAACTGCACATCAAACTCAAATGACAAATAAGGCAAATATTATCCTTATTTTAACATAGGGAAACTGAGGTGTCAGTCAGTGAAACCAGCTATCTTTAGCTCATGCAGCCAGCCCAGAGATATCAAGAATTCCTGTACCAATCCTCTATTAATACCATTTTCCTGAAGTCACATAATTTACTTACCATGGCTGAATTCACTGCTTGTGTAAAGAAGGCACTATTCCACTTCAGTCAATCTGTGAATTAAGCCATGTCCACACTGGGAACAGCACACATGACTACAACTATGTTTTAAAACAAGATCCCTCCTTTTGGGATTTTCTGAACCGATCTCCTTTCTCTACTCGAACAAACAAAGAACAACCATGCTCCAACTTCAGGTCCTTCTGTGAAGGACAGCTGTGCCAGGGACTACTTCAGCCAGGACAGCCCTCTTTTTCCATGCAACACAGATCGCTTTGCCCTTTTAAAACACGACCAAAACCTGTTGTGGAACTATCTACCTTCTGAAAAATTCAGCAAGATACCTCAACAGCCATACCTGCAAACCCCTCAGGAGAGGTTTCTTATAAAAGCTGTTATTTTGGCAGTGAAGATACACTACCACCCCAATGGTAAGCTAAATGCAAAGGGGTCTGCCACAACAGCTATTAGTCAAGCATGCAATTAATTCCCTGGATTTAACTACATAACTACAACAGAACTTCAGAGTGAACCCAGCCACCTGGTCTCTAAAGGGCAAATAAATTGATTCAGTAACTTGGCAGAATCACATCCAAGAGAAAGACCTGCTACCTAGGATTTATTTTTTGAATAAGTAGATACCTAACATAAATACCAAACAAAAAAAAAAAAATCATGACTATAAAACATTGAAGTAGAAGCCTGCAAGACCGTAATAATAACACAACTAACATTATCCCTTTAGAAAACAGGGGTGGGGGACTAATGTATACATCAAGGGTTTTTCTCCCATTTTCATGTTTACTCTTTTTTTAATCAACAAACAAAAATCCCATATACATCTACCTAATTTTAAAATAAAGGTAAAAAAATATTAGAAGAATATTCTTTCCCCATCCTCCGATGGTCAGAAAGAGACTGATGTGGGCGGCAGGGGAGACCAGTGACACAGCCTTACAAATGGAAGTGTCAGAGGGCCTATCACTCGGATGGATGTCTTCATAAACAATTACCACGTCACAAACCTAAATTCAGTATCTTTTCAAACCTGAGAAGCCTAGAATGTAGGGGGAAGACAGAGCACAGCAGTGAATTCTTAAAGGCAGGCCATCATTTGGCAACTGTGCATGTTCAGGTGCAAAAGATAAATTAATAGCTCTTAAAATTGGAAAAAATAAACTAATAAATAGATTACATACTTATACATAAGCTTAGTCCTTCTAATGTAGTTACTAACCCACAGTGACTCAAATGCAAAAAGTAATATGAAAGCAGATCACACACTGATAGGTCTGCACTGAAAGCAATTCTTTATACACACTGCAGAACCATCAAACTCTGTTTTATATCCACAAATTGACCACTACACATTCAGAAATTCAGCTGCTTCATCAACTTGCTAAGTTTATAAGGAAACTAACATTTCCACTACATAGGGAATACAAATGCACAATATATCAACACCTTTTCAAAACATGCCTCTCAAAAACTTTTACACAGATTTCACATTAGTTTTAATAAACATATATAAAACATTTTAATAAAAGCATCAGGACAATGATCTTAGGTTCCACAATTTCCAAAACAACTGCAGGCACCTTCAGGTAACATAAGCATCCTACATTGGGAATACAAAGTCTGCTAAAAGAGACTTCATATTTGCAGTAAGAACAATACCCACATGAAAAGCAATCTTTAAACAAGACATAACAATTGTGATTTCTGCATCAAATCTGTCCACTTCAAAACTGAAGACAACGTATCTGCCAGATAAAACAACCGGACTTGGTGGTAAGGAAGTCTGTGCGTGCACCCCCATACGCACCCCACCCCAACACACACTGGTGCTCTGTGCAGAACACTCATCAAAAGACAAGTTCCACAACACCAGCTAAGCTCCTGGGCATTTGTTCAACTGAATTTTCCTCAGAGTTTAATTTCTGTGAGAAATCTAGTGCCTTTATATAGATGACATTGCACACGTAATGATAAAACAGTGCAAGGAATACTGACATTTTGGACTGGCCTTTAGTTTAAGGTGACTGTACTGATACAGCAGACAAATCCCTTGTTTCGCTCAGTTATTTGTCTTCTTACACACTGAATAGATGCCAGTAAAGCTTACGTTCTCCCACAACAGAACGTGTCCACAGTAAGACTGGATTTATTAGAAAGCTAGAATTTATTGCACCAAGACCCTGGCTATTTCCAAAAGACCTCTGTCCTCAGGTGTGCCTGTCTGAAGCAAAGTGGATGTTATGTGCCTCAATTTCCCCACCCTGTACAACAGGAAGAGTAATTTTTTACTCCAGTCCAAGGCACTCTAGAAAAACAGTGTAAAGATCAAATATACTTGGAGTATTGTTACCGAGAAGATAAAGGTAGTTAAAATCAATCCTGTACAAATTAGCCATCTACAGTCCCCACTTTTCAAGGATTCACATAGATATCCCATTCATTCATCCCTGAGGATTCCTCAACTGCAGTGAAACACCACCCTGAATGGGTTTGGCTTTTTTGGAGCTAACGTGTTCCTGGTGGGTCACTGGATGCCACACTCTCAGAACTGGGAGTACAACAGCGGAAATCCTCTGGCCCACCTGCAACACAAACACTGCAGCACTCTGCCAGCACATCAGCATTTGTGGGTGAAACTGAGCATGAACAAGTACGATTGGGGAACAGAAAAAGTAAAAGGGTAACATAATGATCTGAATGGCAAAACATACGTCAGATGTACAGAAATCCTTCAGGTCTACTAAAAAATAATTTTAGATTTATTAACAAGTAAGACTTCTTTAACGTCAATTTTACTCTAATACAACTGGCTTCACAAGATTTTTGTGCATTACATTTATTTGCTTCTCTCAGCACCAAGCAATACAAAAACAACACCGCTTAGCAGCACTTTTCTCTAACTAGTTTCCAAAACAAATTTGAAAACCACTAAGGTATACTTTTAATTTAAGTTTAATTAAAGTCCTCATTCAATCGTACCAAAACATATATTTAACACTATGTAAATAGCCCCAAAATTGGAAGAAAAAAGTTTTTTTCCCAAGTATCTTAATAATCACAATTCTAAAATACATTTGAGCAAGTTAGCCTACCACAAACACATGCTACTGAAATTCTGCAGCCTTGAGCATGCATGCACAGTGAGTGTGGCAACACTGCTTTACATATCCACAGAGAATCTTCAAAGCCTCCTGATAAATGGCACATTTTGAGGAAGTACTGAAAGATGTAACTGGTTAGGGCACAGGTACAATCTTAGGGACATAAGAGTAAATAAATTACTGCCATTCTCATGTTAACAATTGGAATGTCAAAATACCTGTAGCAGTATTTGAGGCACACAAGTAAGAAAGATGTATCAGTAGCTAATCAAACTTGTTTTCACTGCATGAATTTAATCTAGTTTTAACTAAGATACTATTGCAGAATGAACAAGCATCACCTAACAGACCACATTTAGTAATTTCAAAAATATTATTTTACATATGTAACTAGAAAATTTAGCAATGGATTAAAATGCCTTAGTTTTCATCCCCTGAGATTCAGATCAGAATGCAAAAAAGACAGTAATCGACTGCTTAGTTGAAGAATCCTTACATTATGGAGACAGGAATAGAGGAGGCAGGTTTGCATCTCTCTTTCTTTATTGTATCTCATACACAGGGTTCTGCTGTTCCATGTGTAGGCACAGGCGCTACTACAGAAACCAATAACTGAACACCAAACCACAAAGTGTCAAATATATGGTCGTAATATATATATAGATGCTACTAACTGTGAATATTGCTATTTGCTACTTCTAAATAGAAGCTATGTGAATACTAAACTGTTTATTTGAAACTGCACAGGGAAAAATATATTTTATTCTCCCATTGAGACATCAAGAATCTATTCACCACACTAACAGCTGTTTAATGGCCCTCAGGCACAGGACATGATTCTGCAGCCTTGGCTTAGCCAGAACTCTCAATACGGGCAATATATGTGGCATAAAAAGAGCTGCAGAATCAGGCATATTCAGAGTTTCTCCGCTACAAAACAAACAATACATAAAACAAACAATACACACACAAACTCAGAGCACCTCGACAGATTTTCTTCTAAAACTTGCTCTGTATCTTATGCTATACAAGTACTCCTGAAAAGACCCAGGTTCTCTCCTTCTGTGCAGATATATGTAAATCCTACACATACGCACAATGGAGAAAGAAGTATATAAAGCACACACTGAGAGGCCGGCTAATGTGTTTAACTACTGCAGTGCAAATCAGAAGTGAAGAATAAAAGGAACCTCAGGACTCTAAATATCTGTACGCTGTCAAGGATTAATCAATAATCAAAAGACCTGAATGACAAGGTGCTGTACTAGCATCACACAACTATTCCACCACCAAATCAATGTATCTGTGTGAGCAACATCCATCTGCTTTGAAAATGTGCATTTCTTCAGAAATAGGAGGCCTATTTTGCAAGCTTCCATAACATCTCACAACTGAGTAAGGTGATTAAATTAAATGGAAGCAGAATTTTCTTAAATAATTTAACAGGCTGGACAAATACAGAACTCAGTTCAGAGCAGGACACCCTAGGTCTGCATATTACAAAAATCACCCATGCTGAGGCAAGAATTTCCTGAACAAGCATCTCAGATGTTGTAGCCTACTGTCGATCCTTTTTCTCTGTTCACAGGACAATAGTTCCTTATAGGCTTAGGGGCCAATCAACATCTGCTTTGCAAAGACACATGACAAGTGAGCATATTCTAATGTGTGTATACACATATAGAGAGCACACACACAGATGATTATTAAAAAAAATAAAGAGAAGCCTTCTGTTCAAATGCTGGACTAAATATTCCAATTTTCTCTTTCAAAAAGCAATCAATTTCTCTACTTAGTATACAATATACGTGGAGATTGACATGTGGGAATTAAAAATAAATAGCAATGTACAAAACCAATTGTGTTCTGCAAGCTAACGGCAACTATTTTTTGATACAATCCATTTTATACATTAAAAAATATTAATTTAAAAACAAAGAAAAAATTTTATCTCAATCACTTACTGGTTAAATGGAAAAATCATAATATAAAAACAATTATATCTTGCATTTATGACTATTATTTCGAGGCAAAATTAAAAAATAATTTTAAAAATAATCACAGAAATTATGCTCTTGTCAGACTATTCCCTCTAAGATGCATGCCAATCCTTACGGTGCAAAAAAGAAAAAAAAAGAAAAAAAAAAGAAATCTGTAAGAGAGAATGTAAACCCATAAATATAAGGAAGTATTTCTAAGGGTCATACTGAGGACATAGATGAATTTACTCTCACTCCTCCAATAAAAATAAAATACTTTAAACAATTTCTGCCATGAAGAAACAGCAGCCTGAATTAGCATGTACGATGTCTGACAACGGTTTTCCTAGCTTTTAAAGCCATAAATTCTGAACTACCTGTTTAAAAGGAGACGATGCAAATATTTTAGAGTAATTATGAAAGGTTATGCATACGAGGCCTCATTACATTATGGCTTCCAATGACCCTTTTACCATTGCAAATTAAAAAAAAAAGATAAAAACTAACACATACACACAAATCTTATTTCCTTGGAAGAAACAGAAAGGAAAACAGAATGAAAATTAAAAACATGACAGGAGTGGTCTGTTGGAAGTAGACAAACACACACATAGCCCATCTAGGGTTTCTATTTTTTTTTTTTCCGGGATTAATACACCATTTGTGATATTAAGCGGTGATTTCTCCAGATTGTAATTGTTACTTTATGGAAAGATCCAGCCGTTGGAGGACTCCAAAAGTATACACCTGCATTTGTTCCTGTCAGACCTTGCTGTTAAAAGCTGTTAAAAGATTTAACAGTTCGTAATAGAAAGATCTTGTTGAAGGGAAAAGAAACCCATAAAATTCTAATGCACTACTCCATTTAACACAATTCACTTTCCTATTGAGAATTCAAGCCTAATCTCACACTTGTGTAGAAAAATAATGAGATCAACAACTCCCGATGCTTCGTGAAGGATTCTAACCACAATTCAAACCCAAAAGCACGTTTTCTCCCGAATATCTGTATTTGTTGCAGAGCTGAAACAAACATAACCTCTGGCATAGCGGTTCCTTCTTCCCTTCTTTGTACAATACACGGCATTTTCTCACCGAGAGCAGCTCACATGCAAACACGGTACCTTTAAGAGGCATGCACAGGTTAGGCATCGAGCTAACAGAAATGCAGTGAAACTAGTTTTTAAGATTCTTTTTCAGAATAAAAATCCAATCCCTCGCATAATATCCGTAACCTGCAACATTACAAAATGTTTGGGTTTGTTAGGGTTTTGTTATAAGAAGGCGCGACCGCGACCCGAAAACCCAAACCCTCGTCCAAAAGCACTGTTATTACAAGGTACTTTCGCTACCGCCTCTAATTAGCGCGGAATTAAAAATCTAAAGTAAGTAAGTAAATACAGATAAGCAGACAGATAGATAAATAAATAAATCGGTGCCCAGGCGAAGCACGCCGTGTATGCAGACTGGGGGGGCGGGGGGCGCAGGGGGAAGGTGCCCGCGCGGCGCTGGCGGTGCCCCGGTGCCCCCCGGTGCCGGCGGTGTTTGCGGCGGGGGCTCCTGTGCCTGCGCCGCTCCAGCGCCTCTATTTACATCAGCGGCGCGAGGTGCCCAATGGCGCGCGCGGAGCCAATCAGATGGCAGATTAGATGTCAACTCGGAGGCAGCTGTCGGGAGACGGTTGCAGCCAGTTTACCTCCACAATTCAAATTCCCAACCTGGCGGGCGGAGGAGACCCGGACGCTCCTCCAAGGGTCGCGCCCGGCAGCCGGCATTCCTCCCGCACCGCGCCGCGCCGCCCCGGAAAGGCGCTGCGCCGCACCCGCCGCCCCGCGATCATCGCGCCTGTCTATCGATCGGATCCATCCATCGATCGATCGCCGGAGTTACCGGGGCTGGGGCAGAGGAGTGCGGGAGGGAGCGGGGGCGGCGGCCTGCCCCGGTGCCCGCGCCCCTTCCCTGACGCCAAGGACTTTTCCCTCTTTTTTTTCCCCCCCTTTTTTTTTCTCTCTTTTTTTTTTTTTTTTTTTTTTTAAATTTCCGCGTGTGTTTGTGGAGAAGTGAAAGGCAGTTACGCGCCCGCGCACGCTCCTGCCGGCGGGCGAGTCCCCCGCAGGTCACCGGGCCGGGACGACCCGCGCGGACCGGGCGCACACGCGCGCACACACACGCGCGCGCTCTTCCCACAGGGAAAGGAGCGCGGCCGCGTTACGTGGATCTCACTGCGGTAACTCCAATCAGTGACAAACTAATTTGCTGAGAGCGCGCAACGGCACAACTCGTTCTGCTCGGAGATTTAAAAAAAAAAGCAACGGGTTAAAGAGAGAAAAAAAAAAAGGAGAAGAAAAAAAAGGCCCCGTGAAAGATAATGGACGTTATCCCCCGGGAGCCCCCCGGGTCCGGCACTCCGGTTACAAAATCCAACCCCCCGCCCCCGTCCGTCCCGAGCTGCTTGTCCTCCAGGCCCTGCGTCTCTCCAACGCTGTTTCAAAGTGGTGGGGGAAAATATTAATTGGGTCTGAGAACAACCTAATTTCGGCAGCGAAAGCCACACTCTGGTGCCTCCAGCCCCAACGGGGCCGCGCATTGTGCGCGGCTCTCCCTCGCTACGGAGGCAGCGAAGGGCAAAACTGGCCCAGAGG
>VYZQ01065378.1:1543-14861 GCA_013400655.1 Mystacornis crossleyi
AAGTAGCACATTCCGTTCTGTTGTTAAGTGGCAGTTGCTGGCATTTACTACCAGGTTGAGAAATTCCTGTGAAATTTTTCATTTTCATAGTATCTGCCATACTTGATCTTTTGCTTTGTTAGAATGAACACATATGGTTAGATGATAGATGCCAGCAGTAGTTAATCAGCAGCAGAAGGAACAGGAGACCTGACAGGAGGACAGACCATGCCTTGTCCATCTCACTCTGGTTTTTATTTACTGCTCTCTATTTAGAAATACTTAATGGCAAAAGAGAAACTGTGAGCACTAGTTTCAGCTAGTAACAACTGTTAGTAGCAAGAAGTTACCTAAAATACTAGTAACTGACCTCTTCAGTTCAGGGAATGTCTAACTCTTTTGTCCCTGTTCCTCACATTAGAGCATTGCTCCTAGCATGCCTCCTGGCTGGCTGACTAGTCTGGTATTCTTGGGACCTGTTGAGGCTTGGGTTGCATTTAACTGGGTGACCATATTGTTAATTCTTGCTTAAGATCCTCAAAATGAGATCTTTATGTCCCATCTAAGGTTACGTCCAGTTTTGATTGTTACAATAGATGGCATTTGTATTGAACAGATTATGTAATTTCTCCTGTATTTGTTCTTTTTCATCCAGTGCTCTTCCATCAAACCTGTTATTAACTGCATTGATTGTTCTGAAGTAGCTCCTTCGTGACCGCTTTTGTTCATAAATGTTTCTTGTGGTTCCCCATGGTTTGACCACTGCTGATATGCAAGTTACTTTTCCTAAATTGCTTCTGACAAATATTTAAAAGGAAAGGAAAAAACCAAACAACTCAGCAGCTAGTAACTTTCCTCCTTGCTATGATTGGGTATTTGTGGATATAGCAAATAGAACCTCCCTTCCTTGGTGAATTGACTCCCTATTTCAGAACTTTCCTTTTTCTGTCTTTCTGCTGCTAATAAAATATGGTCCAGCCTAGCTATTGGATAAAGCTTTTTTACCCAAATAAGATAGCAGAGAAGCCAAGACATCTAACTGTTGAGAAGTACAATGAAATGTACAACTGGCAAATGAATTGGAGCTACAGTTGAGCTTTCGTGTACCATTATATACCCTTTGTAAGAAAAATACATGCAGAGAATTAGTACTGGATTCACTAAGCTATTAGAAGTAAAGTTTGCTTGTGTACTTCACCACAGTTTACTAATATAGCATGTGTACTGCATACCTCATTGTAAAATACTGAGTCATTGGCCCATGGGAAACAAGTTGTTAATAATCTAGGCACTCATTTCCTGTTTGCAAGTACTCAAAATTAAGAAATGAAGGACATTTTGCCTTCTCAGTTGCAGTAGATTGTTTCCATGCAGTACGTTAATCTTATTGTATTGAGTTTTATAGTTTATGAAGCAAATAATCCAAAGTAAATAATGCAATTATTAACTTTCAGATCAGTGACCTTATGCATTAAACTCCAGTATTCATCATACTGTTGACCTTGCTCAGTACTCCAGAACTCAGTTTAGACCCATTTCTTTGGAACTTCTTGACTATTAATACAGGAGCTGATGACTGTTGGTTTGAAAATACTGATACAAAGAATTCAGAAGATACTGATGTTGCCTTAAGAGCGAGGGAGGCAAAGTTTAAAACTTAAAATTTATTAGAAAAGAAGCATCTTTTATCTTTTGTTTACTCAGGAGAAGCTGAAACGTTTAAGAGCAAAATCCTTGCTTCCTGATGAAACAGAGGGGTGGGTGGGCTGTTGAGAAATGTAAGGCTCCTCAGGTCCAAGCATGTTCTCTGAGGTTTGTTTTTAGCTTGCTCATTAGCTTTGCACTGTGATTCAAATAAAACACCACCTGGGAGTCACTTAAGCACATAGCTGGCATGAATAGGTGCTGCTGTATGGAGATCAGAATACTCTGTACACTGCAGGATGAAGTCCTTGGTGGAATGTGCACTGGATTTCTTGTTTTTATTTTGTGCTGAGGTACAGTGATACAGAGACTGCCAATCAAAACACTGCTGTGTAGAAAAATCTCAGCTTGCCTAACATAGATGAGTGATTTTGCTTAAGAAACAGAAAACTAAACAAAAAAATCAAACCCCAAACCCTGCAGGTTCAGGGTCACAAAGTGAGGGTATCTTGCAGTATGTAGGAGTTTGGTGCAGTCACAGGAAAAGTATTTTTTCTACAGACCCAGCAGATAAGAATATTTAATGAATGTTTTAGCCAAGGCTTGAGTTAAAAATACGAAGTTGTTTCGATCACTTAAGAAGTTGTGTTCTGTAAATAAAAAGAAATGTATATAGATATGCATACAATTTAAATTCTGCATAACTGATTTGCTAAGCAAAAGCTTTCAGACTCAGTTGGTCTTTCCCACCTGCACGCAGAGAAAGCACAAGAGTTCTTTGTGCAGGCAAGAGTAGATCAGTTTAGCTGTCACATGAGAGGAAGATAGCTGCTTCTGCTTTTTAGAGAACAAGCACAGATTGTGAAGGCTCTGCTGTTGTATTACATTGTTCATGAATTCAAGTCCAAAGGCCTCTAAAAGACTTTTTTTATATCAGTTGGGAAGTTAATCATGGTTATATGAACAAATGAAATACTGTGTCATTCTTTCACTGCTGGTGTGGTGTTTTCTGTCTAGTATATGAAGTATTCATGCAACTGAGATGATTCATGCTGTGAAATAACTAATATAAAAAATAGAGTAATGATATTTTAACTTGCATCTATAGTACTCTGGAGCTGTGCTGTTCTTACCAAATATTTTTTGTCTTTGCACAGATTTTTTGACTGAGGAAAAAATATAAAGTTAACTCTTCTTATACAGTGGTTTCTTCCACATTTGAAACTTTCAGGCACGTTCTTCATTTGGACTCTACCTACTGCTGTAGTATCTTTGTTTTTCATCAATTATCACTATTTTTGTCTCTGTTTCTAGAAGGCAATGCTATAGAATTCAGTGCTGGGACAAAATAAATTTTTATGTCACTTGCATTACTTCTAGAATTAAGCAAGCATTAATGCTTAACCTCTGAAAAAATATTAATTCTTAGGTGGATTGTGTTATTACTTAGAAAAATTTTTAAGTCCTTAATCACTAGAATCACACAGTTCCACATATCTAAAATCAGTTACTAACAGTAAGTTTAGAAGGTAGCTTGAAAGAAAATATATTTTATTTACAGTGTCCATCTGCTTATTACGTTTCAGCACTGAACAGGAAGAATTATTTCCTGCCTCAGAATCCTTTGTTTCCTTTGTCTCTACAATGAGAGAAGAAAAAAAATAGCAGTACTCTCCTTCTGACCACCAAAAACTTTTCATTTTCTTTAAAGTACAGATTTGTGATTAATTACCATAGTAATACAATGCTGCTGAAGATAGGAATTGTAATTTTAACATCATTTTATTGCAATGAATACTGCAGGGAATATGTTTCTAGGTCATCATACAATACATACATGCAGTTGTGACTGCATGGTTAAATGTTTTAAAAGCTGAGACTGCATGGAAGAAAGCAGTGGTTGTAGCTAAATTATTATATAGCCTTCCTCTTTAAGTTGTGATTTTATTTTTAGAATAAAATCTCATTCTGACAGTTGGCTTAATCAAGCTTGCTCATTTTTAAAGAGCACTGGCTTCAATAAGATGGGTGGGGATCATGTGCTGCTGCTTAAGAATGTGGTTTTCTTGATGATTTAGCAGATAGCTCAACAGAATCAGGAAATCTTCCAGACTGTTCTTACTTGTTTTTCAGTGTCTGACAGTATTTTTTTCTTTTTTGTTGTTGCCAGCAATCACAAGGAACTACTTTGCTGTAGGTCAGAAAGAACAAGCCCAGATAGATTAAATTTTTATTTTATAGATACGAACTTGCTGTGAATTTTGCTCTTATAGCTGACTTTAAGAGCTCTTAAATCATTAGTCACTTGGGAAGAACTCACAAGGCCACTAGCCTTAATTTCGTGACTTCTGTGTCTAGTTTAAATATACTTCAGGTCAGGTTGGGATGGGGCAAACTGGTCTAGTTGGAGGTGTCCCTGCCCACAGCAGAAGGATTGGAACTACATGATCTTTAAGGGCTTCCAACCCAGGCCATTTTATTATTCTCTGATACTTACTTACTGTGTATTAGTTTACAAGTTCTCTTTTTTTGAGCAGAGTTAATATATGGAGAAGCAATAGGTACATAGTTTCATACTTGTGCATCCTCTGATTATGGAAAATTTTCATCTTTATATTACTTTCGTAAATTATTTTTAAATGGAGATTGTAGGCTTTGAATTGCCAAGAAATGCATGAACCATTACAACACTTGTGAAACCTTTGATGGATGGCATGACATAAGAGGGTAATTTTTGTACTGGTTTTATGTTTACCAAGACCTTTGTTTTTACTGGTTGTTCAGTGCTACAAGAAGTACACACATTTTAAAGAAATACCCAGACTCCGAACAGGTATTTTGCTTCAAATGGCAGAACAGATCAGTTATAATTCTTAAAAGGCTTCTTGCAGTCTGGTGGAATTACTGTTTTAGCAGCTGCATTGTAAGGCGAGGGAGAATTAGGGTGGCACAAAGTTTAAGAATGCTGTGGCATGATACTTTAACTGAAATTAATTGTGTTTATGACTTTTTTTTCTTTGCTGTAGTCGTGACATGGAGAATAAAGAAACCCTCAGGGGGTTGCAGAAGATGGATGACCGCCCAGAAGAGCGCATGATCAGGGAGAAACTCAAGGCAACGTGTATGCCAGCCTGGAAGCATGAATGGCTGGAAAGAAGAAGCAGGAGAGGCCCTGTGGTAAGAGGCACTGATGGAAGGACAGTATCTGTTAACAGCTATTACAAATAAAAATCACTTAAATTTCTTTCTGTTAGAAAACTCTTCGTCTTAACAGTTTCTCTGCTCCTAATTGAGGCGGTCCTGTCCGTTTGGTGCGCGGTCTTCAGCAGGACAGCGCGGCTGGCTTTTGCAGCGCAGCGCGCTCGTTGCCGTTTGTTCTTTAAGCACAGACGCTATCGCGGCGCTGCTGCGTGAGCGGTCACGCTCGACTGCGGCACTGCTGCCCTCCAGCGGCAACAACCGAGGCAGCGCCTGTTCGCCAGGTGAAAACCGGCTAAAAACAGAAACAAACCGAAACCCAGGGGTTTTTCAGCCAGCTCTCAGCTCTGCTGAGGTTTGGGTGACAGTGGTCTGTTAGCCTATTGGGTGCTGCTTTGGCATAAATGGCTCAGAAGTGCTTCTAAGAAATGCAGGTAGATCAAACCTGGAACATTTTAAGAGTAGTTTCAATTCCATTGGGCATATTGCTGGTTAAGTAATAGCCATTACTTACCTGTAAATGGAGTTGCATTGGTTGATGCGACTCCCATGTACCACTAATGGAAAGATCATCTGATGCAGTAGGTAAGTGTTTGGGGACAGCTTGTCTGGAACTAAGAAATAAGAAGGTTCTGATGGTTCTGTTGTGAGAAATAACATTGAAAATAACTTAGAAGTGCATGAAACCCCAATACCTCAAAGGGTCAAATAACATGATTTTAACTTAAAAAATTTTAATTCTTTTGGGCTACTGCGTAGCTTGAAATTGTTTCCCTGCTCAGCCCACTTCCTCTGAGGTTTCTGGGTGTGTTAATACAACATTTGATGCTCCAGATTCCCAGTTACTATAATTTGACTTTTTTAATGTTTTCAAGCACAAGTAGCTGGTAACTGTAGCTTGTCCATAGGTACATGAATTTGCATTCTGATCTTCTAGGAAAAGAGAAGCATTACAGTAATTGGTAGGACGAAAAAAATGGTTTTCACTGCTCTTTATTCTTTTTTATCGTGTTCACTTCAGTAACTGGGCACTGAGTCTAGATGTCTCTTCCTACCCTAAGGAGGGAAAGCCCCTTTAAGTTTTTGTCTCAAAGAGATCTCTGGAACTTTCTAGGAGATACCTGCTCTGTTTATCTGAGGTGTTGCTTGGAGCTTCCTTCCAGTGTTGAGTCAAACCTCTGAGACATTGAGAAATGTAGAACTAAAACTGAATCTGCCCAGTGTGACTGTTTTTAATTCAATTCCCAGGGATGTTACTCTTCTTATGTGTTATGTGGGCCTGACAGGCAGAAAGCCAAAAGTTGTCTTGAAATATTCCAATCCTCAGTGTCAGCAACAAAGTAGTGAATTGGAAGTGTATGTACTCCCTTTGCTTCAGCACCTGTGTCTATCCACATTGTGCAGCACTGCGCACAGTGGTTAGCTCAGATACCAGATGTGGTGTAGCTATTTTGCTTGCATGGCAGGCAAAAAATGTGGGTGTGGTTTTTACAAAGAACAGCACACCTAATTTTGCTGGATTACCTCCGTGTTTGATGTCTTTATTTTGTAAAAGTGTTGTGGTATAGAAATAGTAGCCCTAGTATTTTTCATCTGTTACTGTGTAGAGTGGATGGATCCAGTATTATAGGTCTTAATAAGCAGACAGTACCTATAGAGAAAAAAAGTTCTTTTGGCTTCAACTATGCAGTGGGGAAACTGCTGTTCTTTAGGGTATCATTAATGATAATTATAGAAGTACTTTGAGAATCAAATTAGTGGCTTCCACAACTAGCATAAGCAGCACAAACAGACAAGAAGAAAGGTTCTTGCTTTTGTGCTGCATATAGATAAGGAAGCTAATCCCTCTTAGATGTTAGTAGTGTGGCCCAAGGCATATTTGGATATCTGTATAATGGCTTATTTATAGTAAAAAAAATTCTTGATTAATTTGCTTTGCTTTAATGTAAAATTACCAATTTTAATTTTAATGTTTGGTTTAATTCCCGCAAGGTGGTGAAACCTATCCCCGGAAAAGTAGATGGATCAGAAATGAACAAACTCTGTCTAGATCCTCAAGCTGAAGGACAAAACACTGCTTCTTCACCTACACAGAAAGGAAGACGTAGTCCTTCTCCTAGCAGCTCCTCTTCATCATCTGCTAGGACAGTTAAATCTGAGTCACCAGGTGTTAGAAGAAAAAGGGTATCTCCAGTGCCTGTAAGTTGCAAGCTGTGATGTAATTTTCAGTTTGGCTATATTCTACAATCTTTTGCTTATAGGGGCAGTTGGTCCTCCCTCTGTAGAGCAAGATGCTGATATAAAGAGGTTATTACAGGGTACCCTGAGTGACATACATATGTCATGTGATATTTCTCATGTGTGTTTTCTTTTTCCTTCCGTCCTGCTTTCACTTGTTATTGCTAGGAAATAAATGAAGAAATACAGATACTCAGTCATGAATACATGTATGTTCTCTTACCTTGATTAACATGAAGAAGTGCTTGTAGTTTATTTTTATCTTCTTTTTTTTTTTTTTTTTTAAACTGTAGTCACTTTCTCCTGCCTGTCAGTTCCCTGGGCAGGTATATTCCATTAAGGATAGGATTGTGGACAAGATTAAGGTTCCTGTAGAAAAGTGTTACTTGTATACACTTGTGATATTCTATTTTAGAACTGATCTTTACGCACAGATTAGGGAAGACGTATTTATGTACATTGTTAGAAGTCTAAAATCACTATTACTGCACTCTAGAGAAGATCTAGAGTAGAATGTTTTCAGCAAGAGTAACTGGCTTAACTAAAGATCAAGAGTATATTTTGAGGAATAATATCTAACACTCTACCTTGTTAAAAACATGCTCATCAGCAGTTAAATTCACAGTGCAATTCACAGTGCAATTAGGAAAAAATAAGATCTAATTGGTTTTATTGTCCCATTGTTCTAAACAAGTTTTTCCAGTATCAGTTAAAATATGTACTGCCATTCTTCTCAACTAGGGACAAGTATCACAAGTTACAGCACAGCAGAAATAGTCCTTTCCTCTTGACAAGAGAAATTGAAAGGTTAAAAAAAAGGAAGCAACTCACCAAAATATTTAATTTTGTCTTTGATCCATTTTTACTTGATTGGGGTTTTTTTTTGTTTTATATTAACTTTTCACATTAAAAACATTAAAAAATCCAGGTTATATTTTACTTACATGATGGACAATGAATTCATTATTACTTTCATCTTAACATGCAATTCAATGCGTATAAATAAAAGCAGAAGAACTGAAATGGTATGGAACCATTAATGCATCTTATAATGCTAGAAATGTGAAGAATTTAAACAAAGACAATCTTCCTAAAAGTTTTGGGCCATTGATTTTTTTGATTATGGGGAAACAATATTAAAAAAACCCAAAAGCATCCTTAGCTAAAAGTTGCTTTCATGGTGGAAAAGGGAGCAAGCTGTATCTTTTTTTTCTTCTCTTCAGAATTTTCTTGAGCTTTTGAGCTTTCTTGAAACTTGTATTCCCTTTTGTAAACTGCAGTCATAGCATTTTTTCATTTATGAAATATATTAGCGTTATAGCCTTATATAATAAACTCTTTTATTGAGTAATAAGTCTCTGATTATTGTCTGATTGAATTATGTTTGATAATTCAGTAGTAATATGGTAAGGCAACCAATGATGACATGAAAATAAGATGCAATTTAAAAGACTCCTTTTGTGTCCCAGTGTCAGACAAGTTTCAGCTACAGAATTTCAGTTTTCTTCTGCCCTCAAGTTCTGGGCATGGGAGAAAAGTAATCCTTTAAAATCATATAGTCTAAGAGATTGTAGTAGTTCCAGGTTTTGGGGACTCTTATTCTGGAAATAAATAAACCATACCTATTTAAACATTTTTCTGTCCTTTGAATGCTCATGACGGAGGCACTTCTGTAGTTTCAGAGCGGACGGATAACACCACCTCGACGAGCCCCATCACCAGACGGCTTCTCTCCATACAGCCCTGAGGAGACAAATCGCCGCGTCAACAAAGTGATGCGAGCCAGGCTGTACTTGCTGCAGCAGATAGGACCCAACTCCTTCTTAATTGGAGGCGACAGCCCTGATAATAAATACAGAGTGTTTATTGGGCCTCAGGTAGGAAACATTTTTGTCTTGTCTATAGCTTTTACCCATTCATAGCTAATCTCAGAAAGCTGTTTAAAGCCAGATGAAATAAATCAATGATCATTGTTCTATAAAGTAGTGTTTTAAAGTTGTAATCTGTACTCACGGAATACCAAAATCAGCTTGTAATTTGTAAACTACATTTGTCTACAGTTTCTCTTTTTTAAAAGAAAAAAAGACTCATTCCTAGAATGAGTTATATATATAATTCCTACTTTGAGTTATATGTCTTACATACTCTTTGCTAAAATTTGGCTACTTAATTCCTCTATTCATGGGATGTGTGTAAATGACAAACACATGACATAATTCCCTTAGTAGTGTGATAATTTCATTAATACCCATAATGAGGTCCTTTTCATAGGCTTTCTTGGTACTAATGTGATGCAATATTGGGACACATGCAGGTTGGGTAAACAGAAGCATCTCATTTAAGTTTGATTGATGTCATGTTGTGGATTTATGATTATATGCATAAATTCCTTCCAGTATAAAGCATAAAAATAGCTTCAGCTGATTTTAAAAAGGAGGGGGGAGGGGGAGAAAAGAAATTGTTAGCTGGTGTTGTAATTTTATGCTTTCTTGTATGTGTTTCTGAATAATATTTTACGTATTCTCTTTTTATTACAAGTCCATGCAAGAGGACATTGATGCCTATATATGAAATACTTTTTTTTGTTGGGGGATGGGTAGTGTATGTTCTAGGATACACTTAAATGTGGAAAAGTTACCAAGTCAGTAGAGTCTTAGCAAATACTTTTCTTTGCAGACTTGTAGCTGTGGCCGTGGGACGTTTTGTATTCATCTGCTGTTTGTTATGCTGAGGGTCTTTCAGCTTGAACCCTCAGACCCAATGCTCTGGAGAAAGACACTGAAGAACTTTGAGGTAATCGACTTCTAACAGATCTAATGACAATCTAGAATACACTCCATAATGTCTTTAGGACATTATCTTAAAAATGCTGAAAACTGTTAGATTTCAAAGCAGCAAGAAGTATGTTTATATTTATGTCTTTAATTCAGTTCTATAAGTGGAAAAAATTATCTGCAAACATAAGACATAACTACATAAATAGTAGAGACTACTAGTAGAAACTACTCACTGTAGTTTAGTGAGTGATTCAACTCTTGAGATTTTCTACTCAAATTTATAGATCTGTCTCACTGATTTGCTAAAAGGAAGAAAGAATGGGTATTTTGAAGTGATTACGTGTTTACTTACAGCTGTTATTTTCAATAAGCAGATAAGTTTTTGGTGTAAAATGTTTCTTGTGATCTTTTTAGTAGTAAGACTTCTGAAATTTCTGCTGCGACTGCTAATGCATTTTTGTGAAGATGAATAGATTTTTCCTGTTAGCAGTAGTTTACACTTCAGTAATATGACTTTAATTACAAGCTATTCATAGCATAAATACGACTGTTGCTATCTTTTTCTGATGTTAGGTTGAGAGTTTGTTCCAGAAATATCACAGTAGGCGTAGCTCCAGGATCAAAGCTCCATCTCGTAACACCATCCAGAAGTTTGTCTCACGCATGTCAAATTCTCATACATTGTCATCATCTAGTACTTCTACATCTAGTTCAGAAAACAGGTTAGTATTTTTTAAAGGAATTACAAGCTTTATTCTGTAGTTTCAGAATCACCTACATTCTTTTTGTTCAAAGCTGTTTTCATTTCAAGCCACTTAAAGTCTCTGCATTTGCAAGTCAAGCTTACATTAGTCACTGTGGTACCAAGTGGGCATATTTGTTTTGTAACTTCTGATGGAAAAGTGTTAAGCAGAGTTGTGAAAAGAACTTTTTGACCCTATATGAATTTTGCAAAACAAACTTTTGAAATCTGAGTGCAAGACTGAAGCATATGTCAACTTTGGAAGCCTATTGTGTGCATTTTTTCAAATACAGCACTTGTGCAAACGTTTACAGCAGAATAAACATGATTTTTCTTTGTCTGCTGTCCTGCTTTGGAGAAAAGCTTGTGCCTCTGACAATACACTGAAAAATATTTACATAAATACACTCTATGTAAACGCATACATAAATTTAAAAACAGAAGTAAGCATATGTTCTTAAAACAACTTCATTAAAAATGGGTGATTAAATTATTTTAAAAGAGCTATTAACATATTAGTTTTCTAGTTTGTACAATACTAAATGATGCCTTGTCTATGAATTTTAAGTGATGTGTTATTCTTTCATATTTTTTTCCCTGACTTCTGCTTGAGTGCTTTTGTATGTTCTTTTCCATGGTTTTGAAAAGATACTGATTTTTTTAGACAAATAATTTGTGCTTGCATTATTTAGTGGGTAAACTGTGCATCATTTAGAGAGGTCAAACCAAAGAAGGCAACCCTAACTGAGGCTTTGTTTTGTGTGAAGTGGAATCTAACTTAAGGAGTACCTTGATATGTTACTTTGTGATAATGAGCAATAGTAGGAGAAATATATTCACACAGGTTTATAATTCTGATATACAGATTGTGACATTAATTTCACTTCATCTTTTACTTACTTTTCCAAATTTTGTCACTGTAAATAAGTTGCATAAACAAAGCTGTAAATACATAATTACTCTGGAACGACTTATCTGGCCAGCCAGTTCCTTTTACCTAGATGCTTTATGTAGAAATTTTTTTCCCATAGGATTGTGAACTTCGCTGCCTTCGTTATCACTTTTTACAAGATCAGAGATTTTTTCAGTTGTTTGCCAGTACACCTGGTGATACTGATTCACCCTGCAATAATGATTCAATGAGAGAAGCTGCCGTTTTGTACAAGTCTAAATTTGTATGGTATAGGTAGGGAAGAACACTGAGCATCAGATTCATTTGAGATAGAAGTTTACTCAGTTCTGATCATTCCTGTGACTTGCAGTTATGTTTTGCCTACTGCTAATTCTTCAAAAATAAGTTTCTAATTAATAAATATATATATGTGGAAAATTATTTTTCATTGTAAGCTTACTTTTATTGATTTTTTTCAAGGATAAAATAGTTTTGCAAGCATTTGCAAAGAAATAGAAGGGAATACATGTGTATAGAAATAATGCATGTACAAGTTAATTTTATTTTAAAAATATATTGTTGGTGAACAAATGCAGAGTGCCTGCGAAGTTTTAGATGCACGCCAACTATACCTTAAACTTTTTGCTATGAGTAACTAGAGTTTTGCACATTTAAACAATATTGCACAGGATTAAAATCTGTGCTTTTTATTGTTGCTTAAGTTTAGAAGAATTTTTTGGTAAATCTCTGGTTATAGCCATTTAAAAATTAAGGCGAAGAAGAATAAAATAGAAACAACAAGTAAAACAGGGAAAAGATTTTTTAGAAAAATATTTTTTCTAAACATCTATATGTGACATGTATGTTAGTGTTCACGTGAATCTATTCCACCAGTTTCTGTTAGTGGCAGGAAATTCTTGGGTAGTTGTTTATTTTTTGAGGTTTACTATGTTCATCAAAGGATATTTACAATTTCCTGTAAAGGGCTAAAGACTACCTTGTGACTCCATACTCTGAAAGGAATGTGATGAAAAAGAACGTGGGTAGCTTTCAAAATACAAAAATTCCCTAGTTTTTCAAAACAAAATGATAAAAAGTGAAGGTTGGTTTGTTTAAAGAAGCCTTGGGGAAAAAAAATGAGAGTCTTCTGCNAAAAATGTTAAGTGCCCAAAGCTGGGTCTTTCAATCTCTTAATTGGTATCTGACCTAGTTTGAAAAGATGTCATGTGTTTTGTGACTTTCTCTTCCTTTTCAACAAAGTGTTGTCTGTACTCAGTGCTTCTAAAAATCTGGTTGCTTACTTATTCAGACCAAGGTTTAGGAGAAGGATTCATGAATAGCTTATAGTTATCCAGAAGTGACTGTTCCAAACTGGAAGTTAATCTTTTTTCACTGTTAAAGCCTGTTCTTAATTCTGATATGCCTCTTCTACAATCACAAATGTCTCTTTTTATAGTATGAAGGATGAAGAAGAGCAGATGTGCCCCATTTGTTTGTTAGGCATGCTGGATGAAGAGAGTCTAACTGTGTGTGAAGATGGCTGCAGGAACAAATTACACCACCACTGCATGTCAATATGTATGTTATCTTTGTTTTGTAAAGTTCTGGTGACAATAAATCTGCAAAAGGATTATAGCTTAGTATGGATTTGGGTTGTTTGTTTTACTTTTAATAAAGAAACCAGAAATATGCTCTTAAATGGTGACTAGTAACTCTGAGAGTTTGGTATCACCTTATTTTGTCACTTCCTCACAAATCCGAGTTTATAATTTAATGCTCTGATAGAGAAGTTACCTGCAGGTCTAGCTGGAGGTTTAAGCTTCTCTTACCTGAATGCAAAGATTATGT